>JALPSE010000080.1:25982-43091 GCA_030558545.1 Bipolaris gigantea
GAGGCGCTGGTAGGGCAATAGAGGCTACCTGAAGTCTGCTGCTACCAGGCAAAGATCGCCATGTCCATGTGCATTTTCGACAGCACATTTCCAATTGCGACGCAGCAAGTGTTTCTTGTCCCAGCCAGCGGGCCCAATCTAGGTTACCCCACGCCAGCCCTAAGGCCGATCGCTCCGTGAAAGGGATACTGGAGCCAGAGATCGCCGAACAAGCGCTGCTATGCGACTCGCTTCGGTACCGGCCTTGGTGCTACCGCTCGGTGCGAGTGCCAGTGCCAGTGCGAGCAAATCGCTCGATCGCACGTTCTCATTAACCCGTACGTCACGGGATGCCCGAGACTCTTGCACGCACACGGCCGCCTGCTGCTAAGAATGGACCGTACAGACATTTCCAGAAACACGCTACGCCCCATTCGAAGCCCCGTAGCTTTCTGCCAGTCGTTTCGCCAATCACCGTACCCCACATGTTGCCATTACGCCCCAGGACTACTGTTTCAAATTCCTTACTCGACCGTAATCAACGCTGGCCTGACTGCCTGACTGCCTGGCTGACCGTTGGACTGGCTGCAATGCCTCTTGAATAGCAAACCTGTCTCTACCTACATCGTCATTCGTTATGGCGACTACTCTATCCGTATTCTTGCGTCCTAGTTACTCAGTACGAGACTCTCCAGCGGCTGGCGACTCAGGCATCCAGATTACGTGCAATCATGGATATGGCGCCATGTTGGGACGCACGGCGACCATTTACCAGCAGAGACGAGTCTTTTCCGTGTAGGCGTGGCCATGTCGTGATAAGGGTACAGCTTGTTACGGCTGCTTCCTCTGCCGGCTTGCTGATCCGCTGCATGCATCGTATTTGCAACCGCAACCAAGGCGGTCACTTGTTTTAGCACTGGACACCTGACGCGTGAATGCTGTGCCAACCACGACTTTGTCGACATACTATCCCTGACGAAACGCGAGTGTAGACCCCTGCTGAGACTATACATACATACATACACAGGCTACGCTTTTGGATATGCCAGGCTCTCTGGCACAAGCACATGGCAGCAGGACATGTCTGGCAGGCTGTGCGGATCCTGCAGGTGAAACCCGTCGAGTAATCCACGACAAGGCACACGCGCTGCAATTTGTCGCGTGAGCTGACGTTCTACTGTCCAGCATCACAGCAAACCAGACCCAGTCCAGCACCGTGTCGACGTGGAATCAGTTCGGCAATACCCGTTTTTATGCAGAGGCCTCGTACGCTTCAGGCCGTGCTATGGCCCAAAGTACCGTGCCTTATGAGCAGAGCATCTAAAGTATCCGTGTGGTCCTATTGGCTGGGGACAGGTAGGCGGGAGCGGAGCAGTGGTAGCTGGAACCGGGCTGCCGAGAGGGCCCGCTGCGGGAGAACAGCGCTTGTCAGTCCAAGTCCAGGCCCGGCGTGCCACGAGGAGCGGTTACGCTTCGGCATCTTGATGCTCGCTGGCCTGACAGTACAGCATGTGTCTTGAGCGTCGTCCAAGGCCTCGCACGACCGGGGCTATGCACGAAAAAGGCCCATGGGGCACAAGTGGGTTGCACACGAGAAGATTTCCGCACAATCCATTCACAAACAGCAGTAATGACAATTTATGCAGGGCTTATGTATAGCAATATTGGTGGCTAAGCTGTTGGTGCCCAATGCGGACTAGCGCCCGGAGCGCTGGCCTCAAGAGCCACAAACTCCCCCTCGTTCCCAAGCCTCGCTACTCTACATCATCAGCTATCCCAAACGGCAAAGTGATAACCACAACAACCATACAACGTGCCACATCCGTCCGGCACCCGCTCGCCATGCAGTGGCAAAACAGTTTAGCCTGCGGGTACGATGCCATTTCTGCTCGTGCTCTGGAAACCCGCCAGCCCCACGGGCCTGAACCACCTCGCACTTGTTGCGCACTGGTAAGCGGCAACGACACAAATTCTTGCTTTTGCATGTGTATATATACCATACAGAGCCCAAATGGCGACGCCGAGTCACACCGCGAGCGACAGGCGAATCCGCCTTGCGCCCTCCCGCTGCTGCGTTTTCTAGATGATTACGTGCAGAGCGCCAAAAGGACTTCCGTCATTACACACGGAGTACCGCATCATATGTTGTTTCAAACTTTTTTCCCGCGTCGCCCCCACTTCACGGACGTCCCTACCGCTCTCGTTAATCTCTGAAGAGAAGCCATCGATGCGACAACCAAAAGTCTATCGCCTTCATCCCAATCGTGTCTGCCCGCGGCAGCACCGCTAGCTAAGCACCATCTATCTGCATGCACATCTACATGTAATGTATGCGTATGGTAATGTTTGACTAGCTTTGGCTAAACCATTGGGGTATCCACCTCTTCTCCACACGTTGTTTCACAAGCCCAAGGGGGCGGTTATCATCAGAGCTTTTCGATATGCGCTTACTCCCAGGCTATGCAGAAACCGATGCATGCACTCGTCATACAACACTACTCTCTCACTCAGCACAAAAGTAAGAAGCGTGCAGGGCGTTAAGGGATAAATCTTTTGTTGTTGGACATCCGGTTCTTAGATACGAGGATACAGTACCTCTTGTTTCTCAATGCGAAACAACTTGCGTCTGGAGTTTGGAAATGGCCGTCCTATGGCGAATGCTTTCAGTGTCAGCAGTTGAAGTCTGCCTAACATTCCTTCTCTTTCCATCCCGGAATGATTTACATGGCCCATTTTTCTGAAAATAGAGTAAACAGCGGTTCCCTGTTGAGTATCACGGTGCGTTTGACAGATTACGGAATCTTTTATTTCTGGGCAATGTGGATGATTGCGTGGCACACGACAAGTCGCCGAGATGCCGCATTTCTTTGTCAGTAGTGTAAACTCTAAAAATCGTCTTTCTCTTGACAAGTGTCACTTCGATACTGTGTACACGATGAAACTGAATTATCAAAACCGGTTTATTATCTTGCTTGATACCATTGAAATACACAAATCACCATTCTCCTAGAATGGTTCAATGTCTGCATAGGTTACCTATCTCCCACTTGGGAAACTGAAATGACTTGCTTTTTCTAGCATTACGCCAACAACCAGCAGCCTTAGCAATGCTTGGTCTGAAAACTCTTAAACAGACTACAACCAATGCAACCAACACGGTTGCCAAGATCGGATACCTAGACTTGCTGCTAAGCAGAGTCAATGTATCACATATTCTGTCCACGCTTTCAACGGTAAAGAGTAAAATCCTCACAATTCCCATCACTCAACAAACATCCAGACCGACCACGGTTACTTTTGCACATTCATCCCACACCCCTCTCTTACTATATATATATATATACTGAACGACTACGTAATCCCAACAATCTCATCTCCCTATCCCATCCCCATCGTACCACCCGAACCTCACACATACCGTGCACACAAGCTAGATTATGCACCTCGAAAACCCCTCCCTTCGCCCCCGTTGCACCCGCGCACGTGGCTCCTTCTATTCCTTCCTTCCCTCTCCTTCCACTTCCCGCAACCTGTTCTTTTCTCGAAGCAAAGCAAACATCTTTTCCGGGAGCGGGTACGTTGCACGGCATTTGACGTTACATACACTCCCGCGCATGCCCAGCACATGCGTGGACAGGGGGGAACGGTGTGAGAGATGCTGTGTACATGCCGAAGTGCTGGGATGATGTTGGTTTTTTCTACAGTTGCGGCTGGGTTTGTAGAAAGGGGGGGGGGAAGACGAATGCGAATCTGTGGGGGACAGGCGAGGTGAGGCTGGTTGTGTACATGGTTGTGGATTTATAAAAGTAAAACAAAAAGGTAGGTAGTTACGCGCAGATAAAGAAAGTAAGGAGTTGTAGATGGTGATGATTGTGAGGTGAGAGGCTAGAAAACGGAAGAGTGGAGTTCGAGACCCGTCATGTGTCCTTGTCGTTGACATTGCTTTTTCTGGCCGCAGGGGGGGGGCTGGGGGGAGGCCGTAGTACGGGATATACGTGGAGAGAGTTTCACATGTGGGAATATGGCTGGAGTCACGATAATCGGTGCTTATGGTGATGGCGAGGATTGCCTTGTTAGAGGAGGATGGGCGGTGCAGTGAGGTTGTACAAAGGTCGGATTTGTTGTTTGTTATGTCGCGTTTGTTTTTCGGGAAAAGAATATCTGGCAACTGGAGATTTGGTAATGGGATTGTTCATAGCGGTGAAGTGTTGTTTTCATGAATCGACTTTTTGTATGCGATTGTTGATCAGAGGCTGAATTTTGGCACTGCATTTTGTCTGGCTGATTGTAGAAGAGTTGGGATACAGGTACACTGTTACCAGGCGTTACACAGTGAAATGAAACAAACAATCATGTATTATTAGAGATACGTTTGGTTTTAATAAACTTTTACCAGACGTAAAGAACAAGAGAAATCTTTCTTTACCAGTGTAAATCATCTCATTGCGCTTGCATTATTTCATTCGTAAAAAACATATGCCACTACACATGCCAGTGTGCCCACGTGGCATACACGCGCAACTAACAACCTTCGTGACATACATCTAGAAGTCAATAGTTACAGGGCTAGCCCATTCACTGCATCTGGATATTCGCGCGGGACGGTATCCACGGCAGTGGAAACCCGATCCAATGGTCTTTACCATTTTCACCATGCAGCATCAGTCAAGCTCGCCCATGCCCTGCACATCGTATCCCCCCGTACATATCCAGCTCTAAAACATTCACAAAATAGGAAGTTGTGTTGTTGCCAGAATGCCGTTGTGTAGCCTCGAAAAGTCCATGACCGCGTCATATATCCGGCCCCACAGTCCATCACGTCATGAAATACCCCATCTAGGTTACCGCTACCCCGTGCATCAACATCATAGGATGGTTGCAAGATCATCGAGGCTGCTATTGAATAGCGCTTTATCTAGGATATGGCGGTGTCGGGGTTGCGATCTGGATAATGACTAGGGTAGGATGGGGTGGTGGGCGGTGTGATATCTCCTTGTTCCCATATCTAGGGTATTGTTAATCCTGGAAAGATTATCGATTAAATTAATTGCATGGGTGTTGCATCCTTGATCATTATCTGTAAGGAAGCGGAAGGATGAAATCCTTCGTCATGGGTTTCTGCTACTGGTCTACTCGTGAGTCTACCTAGTTGAGTAACCGCATCCTTTTCATCCTGGGTAATTTTGTGAGTCTTTCTTTACAGAAAAACAGTATGAAGCATGAATACTGCAGTGGTCTATCCCGTGTCATTGTTATGTACGATTTTTTTGCTGCAGGAAACAATCTCACAAATGTCATAGGAATGACGACTGGATATCAAGGTGGCCTGTCGGGCACAACAGAACAGCCTGCACTTTCCACGCACACCATAGTACGTGTCAACTGACGCCTGGGCACGACTACAGGTCTCTCACTCAAGGACCGCAAGAGAAGACATTGGGCCTGCATGCAGTAGCATAGAAGGCTGTCTCGAAACCGACTACGGCCATCCCGCATCATTTTTGCATGGCAGCAGGAATACCATGACCACCGCAACAGCCTGCCATCTTAGGAACAACTCTGGAAGGACCATTAAAAGACTAACTCGGCATTTTTTCCTGTCCATGTCATGTCAGGTGGAATCGGCATTCCTACGACGGTTCGGCGCAGACGCCCGCGCTAGTCCGAGTTGCCAAGCAGCCGTTTGATGCCCCCCCAATTAAGGCCTGGAAGACTAGGGGGCGATCCGTTTAGCCGCAACGCGCGGATTTCCAATTGGAGCATCGGGGCACTAAAACGTGCGACTTGGGTTGCGCTGGATCCACTTGCTATCAGAATATCTCTCATGCGTGGGGTGCCTGTGCTAGTATATCGTGCGGAACAAGGCTCCGCAGGCTCCTCCGTCCCTCGACTGCGAACAAACGTTCAAAGCAAGCATGCGCTATGCGAGATCCAAATCGCAAATCTTGCTCGTGCTAATGTGCCAATATATTGTGCATAGCACACTTTCCCATAGTGGGTAGCTATCCAGTCTTGTGAGCAACGTTCCGTCCCGCTGCCATGGAAAGCCTTGGGACGGAAGTCTTCGCCAGCGAACCATCTGCTTGGACGCGAGAGGAGCGCTTAGCGACATTCTAGATGCGAGCATCATCAATATCTACCGTTGTCACTCGGCCCGCTCATGTCATTCGTTGCGGCCCGTTACTAAGGAGTTACCAGACCCGATGCTTATCCGTGTGCAAGACATATTTTGTGTTGAGAAATTACAAAAGTGGTCTAAGCACAGGGGTGACGCCATGGAGGTGATAGCGCAAAGCGATCATGCAAACTCTTGTCGCGGTCCCAAAGTGCACAGAAAGCCAAGGGTGGATGTGATCCGTGAGGTTTATGTGCTTGTTGCAAACTTGCAGGACTAAAAAGTCTCCAGGCGAGCTTCGGACATCCGATCAATGCGGACCCTGGAAAACTTCCAGCCCATTGCGCAATTCAGGTGTCAATCTTATCCAAGACGTCTGTAGAGGGATCCGAGAGCCGGGTACGACCACACGTTCGGGCTAAACACAAAGGCACCTTGGGCACCGTCCACTCGGCTGGGCTGATGGAACATTCAAGGCAATGTCATAGATATGCCCGCCCCACTGGTGCCACATCCCCAAAAACCCCAGCGGATGATTTGGCTAATCCGAGTGGCTCGATCGTCCAGGCAGTGAGGCTTTTGAGTGGAGTGGAACGGGGCTGGAAAAGATACAACTCATCGGCAGCGGCTCTATTCCCAATGGCCAAAGCCCGCATTTTGCATTGTTAGCTGCCGAGCCAGAATTCCCGCAACGCGATTTGTGCCATCTAGCAGCCTGCATAAAGCCTCAAGGGGCTGGACTAGAATCTGTATACCGTCAGTTCCGGCGTCCATGCGGAAGACTTACCGTGCATGTTCGCCACGCTGGACTGCAGCTACATTACGCACCGTGCACAGGCAAAAGACTTGGAACATTGGCGATGGCTGTGGTTGTAGAGCGTACTGTAGAGAAGGATGACAGGTGCTAAGCAGGAGGTGTTGTTCATAGGCCGCAGAATATACCCGGATGAGTGGCTTGTCAGAGAGAGGGGCCGATGGTACAGCTAATGCGAGCATATCGCCTTGCTTGTACTGGCTCATTCGTGCAATGGCTTCCATGTTACGTCTGACGAAGTGGCTATTTTGATTAACTATTAGCCTATAGGCACTATCACATGCCTGGAGATTTGCCAAGTGTTGGGACAGTCTGGCTTGAAGACTTGGTGGTAAGGTAGCGAGTCGGCAACTAATTCACCCCCAGGACTGACCCCAGTGTATGCGTTGTTGGAAAAAGTACATCCCGTGACTTTGTAGTGCGATCCAGCGTCCATGGATGTCGACTTCCAGAAAGAGCAAGATCCAGGAGTACAAGACACTTGGACGTAAAGAGTTAGAGGCTCAGGGAAGTGTGGCACACGCAGGTGTACCCTAATTTGGAGAAAATACGAGCGTGCGGAGACTAGAGAGTCTGGCATCAAAAACCAAGTAAAAGGCTCGAGAAAAGCAAAGCAGGTGCATAAAGGGGCATGGACCGCGCCCATGTACACATGGGAAACTCGAATCGAATGGCTGTCCTCACCGCATTCAGGATCCGACGTGGTATCAGACGCACGCGGTGATCTTTGGGGAGCATCTATCAAGATTGAAGTGGATACGAGGGGTGAAACATGTGTCGAGACGAACCATTTCAGGGTTCCCACAATGCATGCCAGGAGTTTTTGCCTTTGCGCCCTGGCGACTACGCGAGTGGTGGCGCCACCACTACATACCACCGCCCTGACACTTGGTATGGGCCGTTTCGACTGTGTTTGTAAAACGCGGTGTCGTAGAGCGAATTGCTGTTCTGGGGGCACACAGGCAGTGTTTTTCCATGCTGATGTAATCTGCTTGATGCTGTCAGGGGCAAGGCGTTGTTCTGTTTCCAAGGTTGGGTGTCCTGTGTCGTGTGTGGCTGGGTCGTAGGGTTGGCGGGCGGTGGCAGATGGCAGAAAGCCTGTCGATCAATTTCCCATTGCTTATTCGGTTCTCCGCTCTCCGTAATGAACGTCACCCCGTAATCACAAACACACCCATCATGAGCACCACCACCC
The DNA here is from genome assembly GCA_030558545.1 of Bipolaris gigantea. Lineage (NCBI taxonomy): Eukaryota > Fungi > Ascomycota > Dothideomycetes > Pleosporales > Pleosporaceae > Bipolaris > Bipolaris gigantea. Next base: position 34,086 of record JALPSE010000080.1, read on the forward strand.
GCACTGTCCCCCGCATGCCAGCTCTACCGTGCTTGGACTCTAGATTGTGTATCTTTCGAGATAGGGGACAAAAAACGGTCCATCAGCACGTCTGGCCCTGTACTCACCCTTACCATGATCGTCCAAGGTCGTAGGCGATTGGTTTCGCCCACTATTCAAGACCGTACGCCCCACGGGAACAAGTGATGCAAGCCCGTATCTATCGTCAGGCGTTCCTCAACCTAGCCTATCAGTTTTAGATATGCTACTCCCCTCGTAAGCCCGGAGTACCGCTTGTGGCGTCGGTATTCGGGAAGCCGTGAAACGAAGCATGGCTGACTGTAAATATTCACAGGAATAACAGGCTTGCTCAGCCTTTGAAGTGCCACGATTGACGGCAGTCAAACGTTAGGCGGACGTAGAGATGAGCGTCCCAACGGCGCGCTTCCCATGGCTGATGGCTTTGGGCGCTTGGATGCTCGAATATCCACATCAACCATCCGCCCAAAGCAATGCTTGCTTTCCTTGTGCTTGTTTTCAGACCAACCCAAAGTAGGCGACCCGATGAGCTGGCGCTCTGATGATCATTAAGAGACGCCGAGCTCCAGGCATTCCGAGACGTACGCTATGCCTCATGCTGAACCTCCCAGCCAGCCTGCTCACCCAGCCATAAGTCCGAGCGGGGGCTCCAGAAGCTTGGTCAAAGCCAACAACGCTGTAGCATCATAGTACTCGATACGTGGCACTGGAACCGCTGACAGATATCTAGCAACGTCTGTGATCGCTCACCGGGTGATTTACCAGGCCTTGATTGACTCGTTAACCTCACCATCTGCCCCATGGTACATACATGCTATCTGGAACACTTCGGTACGACAAGCTGTTGACCCGAAGAATATAGCACCCACAGTCTTGTGTCACGGAACTGCCACGAGGGTCCCAGTTTGCCCGGAGGTCCTGTACTGCGATGCCTGTACCCACTAGTCTTCCACATGTGTACAGGGTTCACTCCAAGCTGCTCCAGCATGCACACTTTACCAGAATGGATTTTTCCTGACTGCATAGATCTAAGCCTAAACTTGCTTGGGGGATGCTGTAATTGATAGTAGAGCACACGGACTCGACGTCTATTCACCCCGGCTTTTGAGAGGGGATCCGAGCCACTAGACCAGAGTTGAGACAGCGCCCTCGCTTCTCACGTCCCCATGTCTCATCTCTGAGTACTATCGTCCGCAATGCATTGGCTGCATATCTCAGCCGCTGGTCTCCACGTCTAGCGCGCCATCTATCAATAGGCATGCGAGCTTACTCGGACGCACAGCCGGCATCTGCACGCCATCAATCCTCGGAATCATGGCTGTACTATCCAGGAAGGGAAGTGGTCCGCGGGCCACACTGATTCTCACGTCAATACGTTTCTGCCGTACTTCGCTCCGCAATACATGGGTTGTAACAGATCCGGCACGCAATGTGCTTGTCATCGCGCGATCCACGCCCTGACCACCTTCTTGACATCTTACGCCTATCATTCCAGGCTGATCACATACATATACGAGTACCTCCAGACACAGATCCTTTTCTATCCCACCATTCCTCCTCCAGTTTCTTGGGCCATTACCCTTGCATCAAGTGCCTAAGTCATACGACACTGGAGCTCTTCCCTTCCATATAACACCCACTACCCTTCCATTAACTTTGGAAGCCCGCCCCTTTCACCTCCTAAATACACCTGTGAGGTTCCTCTGCCTTTTTCGGCACAGCAGTACTGCATCTTTCCATCTTTTTTTATAATTCTTCTTTTATACCCTTTGCTAAAATGGATGTTCTCATCTTCGGAGACCAAACCGCCGACCAGTACCCGCTCCTGCGGAAGGCTTGCACCTGGAAGAACAACGCGACCCTGACGACCTTTCTCGACCGGATCAGCGTTGTGATTCGCGAAGAAGTGCAAAAGCTGCCACGAACACAGCGAGACCAAATCCCCAACTTCCTGACAACATGGGATCTTGTGGAAGCATACTACGCCAAGGGGCTGAAAATCCCTGAGATTGAGAGTTGTATGGTTACCATTGCGCAATTGGCGCACTACATTGGGTGAGCCTTCTTTTTGTGTGCTTGTCAAGTGTCCTGCTGACCTTTCAGATACTTTGCCGAGAACCCAACAGAGCTTCCAAACCCATCAAACACCCGGGTCGTCGGTCTTTGCACCGGTCTCCTTGCAGGTTCTGTCGTTGCATCTGCGAGGTCACTGAGTGAGCTTCTCCCACTTGCGACCGAAGCCGTCCGGGTTGCTTTCCGCGCAGGTACCTGCGTTGGTGCAGCCAAGGAGGCACTCGAGCCATCTTCTGCCTCTAAAGATTCGTGGTCCACTATCGTTACCAACATTTCTGAAGATGCTGCCAAGGACGCCATTGCTGCATTCCACGAGGAGCATAAGATCCCGACCCTGGCTCAGGCTTACATTAGCGCCGTTAGTACAATGGCGCTAACCATCAGCGGCCCACCTGCTATCACGAAGCGCCTTCTCGAGAACAAGGCTTTCAAGTCCAGTGCTCGTGTGCCTATCCCTGTATATGCGCCCTACCATGCATCTCACCTTTATGCTCAGGCGGAAATCGACCGTATCCTCGACAAGGACGCCATCAGGCATCTGCAGCAATTCCGCCCAGTCACCCTCGTCCACTCGGCAGCCACTGGAAAATGCCAGACTGCCACCAACACTTTGGAGTTGGTCCGAATTGCTCTTCAGGAGATGCTTGTTGAGCCTGTGAGATGGGACAGCCTCCTTTCTGAGGTCGTCTCCCAGGTCACCTCTGCATCCAACGCACAGTGCTCTGTCTCCGCATTCGGTGTAACATCCATTACCAACAGCCTTGCATCCGCGCTGAAGAATGGTGGCCAATCAGCCGTCACCATCCGCGACCAGTCTGCCTGGGTACCAACCGAGCATGATAGTCGTGGCCGTACACAGAACGACAAGATTGCCATTGTTGGCATGTCTGGTCGTTTCCCCGGTGCTGCCACCCCTGAGGCGCTCTGGGATCTTCTTGAGCGCGGTCTGGATGTCCACCGCGAAGTCCCTGCAGACCGTTTCGACGCAAAAGCCCACTGCGACCCCTCTGGCAAGGGTAAGAACAAGAGTCACACTCCTTACGGCTGCTTCATCGATGAGCCCGGTCTATTCGACCCCCGCTTTTTCAACATGTCTCCCCGTGAGGCTGCCCAGACTGATCCCATGGGTCGTCTAGCCCTCACAACTGCCTACGAAGCTCTCGAAATGTCTGGATACGTACCAAACCGCACTCCCTCGACCAAACTCGAGCGTATTGGTACTTTCTACGGTCAGACTTCGGACGACTGGCGTGAGATCAACGCTGCAGAGAACATCGACACCTACTTCATCACGGGTGGTGTGAGGGCGTTCGCGCCCGGCCGCATCAACTACTACTTCAAGTTTTCTGGTCCCTCTTACAGTGTGGACACTGCCTGCTCCTCTTCGCTTGCTGCCATCCAGCTGGCCTGCACTTCTCTTTGGGCTGGTGACTGTGATACTGCTTGCGCCGGTGGTCTCAATGTCCTAACTAACCCGGACATTTTCTCCGGTCTTAGTAAGGGCCAGTTCTTGTCCAAGACTGGAAGCTGCAAGACTTACGACAATGATGCTGATGGTTACTGCCGTGGTGACGGTTGTGGTTCTGTCGTCCTCAAGCGCTACGAGGACGCCATTGCCGACAAGGACAACATCCTTGGTTGCATCCTTGGCGCTGCCACCAACCACAGTGCCGAAGCCGTTTCCATCACCCACCCTCACGCTGGTGCTCAAGAGTACCTCTACAATAAGGTTCTCTCCAACGCCGGTGTTGATGCTCATGATATTAGCTACGTGGAGATGCACGGCACTGGTACCCAGGCCGGTGATGGAATTGAGATGACCTCGGTCACCAACGCCTTTGCTCCTCGCCACCGCCAGCGTACCCCAGAGCAGACTCTGCACTTGGGTGCCATCAAGGCCAACATCGGACACGGTGAAGCTGCTTCTGGTATCAACTCTCTCGTCAAGGTCTTGATGATGATGAAGAAGAACGCTATCCCTGCCAACGTGGGTATCAAGGGTGTCATGAACAAGACCTTCCCCAAGGATCTTGCACAGCGCAACGTGCACATTGAGACCACTCAGGTTGCTTGGCCACGCAAGGGTGCGGAAAAGCGTAAGATATTCTTGAACAACTTCTCGGCTGCTGGTGGAAACACCGCTGTCATCCTTGAGGACGGCCCTCTTCCCGAGGAACCCAAGGGTGTCGACCCTCGCACCATGCACATGGTTACCGTCAGTGCTAGGTCCATCGCATCGCTGAAGAAGAATGTCAACAACTTGATTGATTTCATCGACGAGAACCCATCCGTCACGCTGCCCAGCTTGGCCTACACTACCACTGCTCGACGCATCCAGCACAACTACCGCATTGCCTTCTGCGTCTCTGAGATGTCCAAGGTCAAGGAGGGTCTACGGGCTCAGCTCAAGGACACCTACAGTCCTCTGCCCATGGTTCCAACCAAGACTGCCTTTACCTTCACTGGTCAGGGCTCGCAGTACACTGGCCTCGGCCAGAAGCTGTACGAGGACCTTGAGACTTTCAAGACCGATATCGACCAGCTAGACAAGCTTGCTCGTCTGCACTCTCTCCCCTCGATTCTGCCGCTCTTGACTGGCGCAGACGTCGCTACCCTTTCGCCAGTGGTTATTCAGCTTGGTATGGCCTGTATCCAAGTTGCTCTCGCTCGCATGTGGGGTGCTTGGGGTGTTCGCCCTATTGCTGTCATTGGTCATAGCCTTGGCGAGTATGCGGCCCTCCACGTTGCTGGCGTCATCTCTGCCAGCGACATGGTGTTCCTGGTTGGTCGCCGTGCTCAGATCCTAGAGGAGGAGTGCACCGCCAACACTCACGGCATGCTTGCTGTCAAGGGTAGTGTTGAGGCCATCAAGACAGCCTTGGGCGACAAGATGACCGAGATTGCCTGCATGAACGGCCCTGAGGAGACTGTCCTCTGTGGTACCATTGATGTTGTCGACTCTACCAACGAACTTCTTGCTTCCAAGGGATTCAAGTCGACGAAGCTGAATGTTCCATTCGCCTTCCACTCTGCTCAGGTTGAGCCTATTCTCGAGAAGTTCAAGGCTGCCGCTGCCTCAGTCACCTTCAACAAGCCTGTTGTTCCGGTCATGTCGCCCCTCAATGGCGATATCATCGTAGAGGCTGGCATCATCGGCCCCGACTACCTTGCTCGTCACGCTCGTGAAACTGTCGACTTCTGGACTGCTCTGACTAACGGCCAGGAGCAGAGGCTCTTCGATGCTAAGACTGCTTGGCTTGAGGTTGGAGCCCACCCTGTCTGCAGCGGAATGGTCAAGTCTTCCCTTGGCGGTTCCCCCGTCGCGGCTGGATCTCTCCGCCGCAACGAGGATCCCTGGAAGACCCTCTCCAACACCATGACCACGCTGTACCTGGCTGGTGTCTACATCGACTTCAACGAGTACCACAGGCTTTTCAACGATGCCCACCAGATGTACACTCTGCCTACTTATGCCTTTGACTCGAAGAAGTACTGGTTGGACTACCACAACAACTGGACTCTTACCAAGGGTGAGGTTCTTCAGGCAGCCCCTGCAGTCAGCGCTATCGAGGCGGCACCGGTCGAGGAGGCACCCTCCAAGCTGTCGACAACTTCTTGCCACAAGATTGTCCGCGAGGATCTTCACGCCAACTCTGGTACCGTTGTTGTCCAGTCTGATCTCTCCGACCCCAAGTTGAAGGCTACGATCACTGGTCATCAAGTCAATGGTACCCCACTTACTCCATCTTCCCTGTACGCTGATCAGGCAATGACTGTGGCCGACTACCTCTACCAGCAGCTTCGCCCTGGTACTGAAACGCCAGGTCTTAACGTCTGCTCAATGGAGGTCACCAAGACCCTCATCCCCCAGTACCCTCCTCCTGCCACTGGCCAGCACTTGCAGATTGAGGGTAACGCAGACCTGGAAACCAGCCAAGTCAAGATCACCTTCCGCACTGTCTCAGCCGATGGCTCCAAGATCCTTGCCGAGCACGCTGTTGGTATCGTCAAGTACGAAGATGTCAACGCCTGGAAGGAAGAATGGGGTCGCATCCAGTACATGGTACAGTCCCAGATCGACATACTCCAGCAGAAGCTTGCGACTGGTGCCGCCCACAAGGTTCTCCGTGGAATGGCCTACAAGCTCTTCAAAGCTCTTGTTACCTATGCCGACAACTACCGTGGTATGGAGGAAGTCATCCTCGATGGCAAGCAGACTGAGGCCACTGCTTCGGTTCGGTTCCAGACTACTCCGGCTGACGGTGAATTCCTCTGCTCCCCATACTGGATCGATTCTCTTGCTCATCTTTCGGGGTTCATCGTCAATGCCTCGGACCACCTTGACTCTGAGAACTCCGTCTACATCTCTCACGGATGGGGATCTATCAAGATTGCTGGTAAGCTTTCGCCTGAGAAGAAGTACCGCTCCTATGTTCGCATGCAACCTGCCCCTGGCAATATCTCTGTTGGTGATGTCTACATCATGGAAGGTACTGAGATCATTGGTATGGTCATGGGCCTCAAGTTCCAGAATATTCCTCGCCGCGCTCTCAACATCATGATGCCCCCCGCCGGAAAGGCCGCTTCTGCTTCCGCTGCCAAGGCGGTTGCTAAGCCTGCTCCCAAGGCTCTTCATGTCGCTGCTCCCGTCAAGACCCAAGCAGCCGTTCCCAAGGCAGTGAAGGCTCCCAAGCCCGCCAAAGCCGTTAAGGTTGCTGCCCCCGCCGGTGTCACCTCAAAGGTCATGAACATTGTCGCCCAAGAGATCGATGTTGACATGTCTGAGCTCGTTGACGAGGCCGCTTTCGAGAACCTCGGAGTCGACTCACTTCTGTCTCTTACCATCTCTGCCAGGTTCCGCGAGGAGCTCGACATGGACATTCCTTCCACTCTCTTCACCGACTGCTCCACCGTTGGTGAACTGAAGAAGCATTTCGCTCAGTTTGATGGCGCTACCCTCGTCGAGGATGATTCTTCGGTCACATCCGACGAGCCTTCTGGTGCGCCTACTCCTTTCGAGGCGCCTGCCGGCCAGAGTGACAGCACCCCTGCCAGCTCCGCTGGTAGTGACGACGGTCATGATGACATCAAGCCCTCGGCTGCCACTGAGGGCGGTGCCAGCCTAGCTCGCAAGCTTGTCGCTGAAGAGATGGGTGTTGATGTTTCCGAGATCACCGACGACCTTGACCTCACCGACATCGGCATGGACTCCCTCATGAGTCTTACTATCCTTGGCTCCATGCGTGAGGCTACCGGTCGCGATCTTCCTGCCGACTTCCTTACCGTAAACGTCACAATCAAGGATATCGAAACTGCGCTCGGCATGCGTCCTCAGCCCAAGGCTGCGAAGCCTGCCGCTAAGGCTTCCTCCAAGGCCCCTCAGCTCTCGGAGGTGAACAAGAAGCTCGCCTCGCTACCCGATGTCTCCAACCTGCCTCCTGCCTCCTCTGTCTTGCTCCAAGGCAATCCTAAGACCGCCACCAAGAAATTCTTCTTGGTCCCCGACGGTTCTGGCAGCGCGACTAGCTACATCTCCATCCCCAACATCTCTCCTAGTATGGCTGTCTATGGACTCAACTGCCCATTCATGAAGTGCCCTGAGAAATGGACCTGTGGTGTTGAGGGTGTCTCCCGTCTTTACCTCAACGAAATCAAGCGCCGTCAACCAGTTGGTCCTTACCTCATTGGTGGATGGTCTGCTGGTGGTGTTATGGCATACGAAGTAGCCCAGCAACTTGTGAACGCCGGTGAAAAGGTTGAGAGCCTCGTTCTCATCGATGCTCCCTGCCCAGTCGCTCTTGATCCTCTCCCCGCTCGTCTTCACATCTTCTTCGATCAAATTGGTCTCCTTGGCACTGGCAAACCCGGCGGTACTCCTTCATGGCTCCTTCCTCACTTCGCATCTGCTATTCAGAACCTTAAGGACTACGACCCGACCCCCATGGACCCCGAGACCGCTCCCCCCGTCCTCGCCATCTGGTGCACAGATGGTGTCTGCCCCAACCCTGAGGACCCCCGCCCTCCCCCAGGTGAGGGAGAGGACCCAGCTCCCATGAAGTGGCTTCTCAACAACCGTACCGATTTCTCTGACAACGGTTGGGCCCAGCTTCTCCCCAAGGAGAACTTCCAGTACGCCGTCATGGGTGGCAACCACTTCACTATGATGAAGGGTGATCACGTGAGTCACTTCGCTATCTACCTTTCCCCTACAACATACTAACATATCTCCCAGGGTGTTACGCTTGGAAAGCTCATCCAGCAAGGTCTCAGACTATGATGACTTTGCGTCTTCCATGTTCTCGATTGTAAACACCGCATATTGCATGCATCTCGTTATGTTTCAAGTGTTGAGTAATGAGATGTTGGCGTTGGAATTTTCTTCACCTCTTTGTCATTATGTCATTTAAGATATCACATGGCGCAGGTTTCGGGGTCACGATAAAGTTTTTGGCGAGGTGGCCTGACTGGATGGCGTTGGGGGCTTGAATCTTCTGGGTTTTGATTCGACACTCCCGCACACGACTTGATTGACTTATGTTCTTTCTTATGTTCACGCACTGTTATGATTATTGATAGTCTCGCTCTGTACGTAATGTTTTGGCTTCCGCAATGCAAGGGTACTTCATAAAACCTGGTCTTTTGTTTGGTGACGTGTGGTTACTGCCTTCGATTTTCTTTTGGTTGAAAGAGCTGTCTACTTGGCCAACCCTTGCACAGCATGATCCAACTCGTGCCGTGTCCCATGCACTCTTTTCCAACACCAAGTTTCGGTAACCGAGTCTTTCGTCTATCTTGCACAAAATAGTCAATCACTTCTATCATTCGGCTCCGCAGCCCGGATTCTCGCACACCCTCCCAAGCTCTATCGCGGTGGCCAGCGATTCAATCTATCAAGGTGTCACAGCACACCCCCCC
>JALPSE010000080.1:43156-67187 GCA_030558545.1 Bipolaris gigantea
CTCTCTCCGCCCCACCAACCAACCGGGTCTTGCCCAGATCCTCGGGACACACGCTCACCAGCAACCAACTACACACACCGAAGCGCCAGCCTCACGGCAACACCATCATGTCCACTCCCCAATTCGCTCCCTCCTCTTCCTTGTTACTCTCTTCCCTGGCACGAGACCTACCATTTACCCAGCCAGTCCGCCCCTCCGCTTTGCATGGGGACTCCCTTTCTTCCCTAAGAAGCTGGCTGCAGGTACTCTCGTTGCCAGCCCAAGCGAACGGGTAAATACCCCCATGTTCAAACCACTCCACGTACATCCTGCGCTCTTGCCCCGCTGCCATGCCGTCTTCTTGCCATACGGATGCGGAGCGCGCACGCTGCCTGTAGTCGAAAGAGCTTGTTTTGTTTCGCGTCGCTTGGATCGCCTGGGTGCTGCCCGGTAAAAGCGGGTTGGGGGGTTTTTTTCTTGGCTATAAGGGATTAGATTGGGGTGGCTTTTTTTTATGACCCGAGGTGTGCTTGATGGGGTTTCTTGCGGTGGTGCTGTAGGTTGTGGGATAGGTGAGGGCGTCTTGGGCGCAGCCTTTCATCTATGCAGATGCGGTCCGTCGGGGATGAGCCATTGGGACGGGCGGGACGGATCGTATGGTGTTGGGTTTGGACTAGATGGGTATTTGGTGGATACGAGTGTGCTAGACCCTTCCTTGTTGTGCTCTGTATTTGAGCAGCTATGCGGGTGTGGTGTTTAGTTTTCCATGGGCTGGAAGTAGTAGGTGCTATGTCGGGGTTTGATATGCAACGTTACTCCAGGTTTCTTTGGGTCGGTATGGAATCTGCACTAGCAAAATCTACTGGGTTGGTTTTTTGTCTCTTATCACACCGGCATATAGGTGCTTGAGCGATAGAGTATGGGTGCTGCTGAAGTGCAGTTCGGTTGTCGAGCAAACAACCCCAGGGTCTACTTCTTAGGCCGAGTGTTCGGGAATCACCAGAACGCCTCCTGCTCGCCACCACTTTGCGCCACAGAATGTAGTCTCAGGATACTGAGATGAGCAATTTACAGGTCATACCTTGCATTTTCGGCACTGCACTGCTCTGCTCTTAATCCAAACCTATCTCAAAGCCTACTTGGATTTACAATTTGTTGTTCCCCGGGTCGTTCAGGCAAAACACCTTAGCCGTGTGGTTCCAACAAACCCTTCACCGGGCGCTCGGTTCAAAGTTACCGATCAAAGACTGTGACGCACAACGCTTCCGATCAGTCTTGCGTCCCAGAAGACAGGCTAACCACGTGATTTTGTAAATCATGTCACTAAACATACGTCTATGCGGTCACGCTTAAAGCAACTAGTGTCACATCACACTCAGGCCATTTCTCAGAACATGGTATATGAAGCGAGGCTCAACAAGCGCATGTCAGCTCAACGACTCGTTATACTAACCGATTGAACGGTTTCAAATACGAGATAGTAGTACTATGGAAGCAGTTGCGTTTACAGAAAAGTCGCCGTACAAGGCCTAAGCGGTGTCTTCGGGTTGCCTGATACATAGCCTCGTTAGGCGCATTTAAGCTCCACTGTATACATCCGGATGCTTAGTTATCACATCGCCCTGCTCAGCTCGCAAGCCAGAGTACGCCACGTCATGCAGGTGGCACAACATAGCACGAGACGCCTTACAGCTTCACTCCCCAGCCGTCTCGTCGCAAATACGATACCGAGAAGGACCAAGGTTTTATGAATCGCTGGATGAAGTCGTGAAGGGGCCCGAGAGAGCGAATTCGCCGATCATATCCAAGGCCTGATTGTTGGTGCTCCCCAGAAGCCGTTTGACAGTTGTCCTGCTGTGAATGCTGCATGCCTGAGGGAATACGCGGATCATCATGTCGATCAATATCGAATGTCTAGCCTTATGCAAAACAGCTCTCCGAAAATGGATAGTGGAGAGCACGGTCTGGTCGGCAACGACTGTCTTACAAGTGATTCGCATGCAAGAAACTCATGATACCGCATTCCTAACAAAAAGTGATACGATCAGATATGCAGAACCAAAGAACCAAAGTCTGCTATTATTATCTGAGACAGGGCGCGTACATAGGGGCGCTCCGGGTGTATCCGCAGGTGCTGAAATTATCTTGGTGTGATGGCAGTAGCAGGCTGAGTCAAGACGTGTGTGATGGTATTCTGCCTGATTGACGATTGGGCCATGTTTGGCATGGCATGAGAACAAGACCCAATGCGATCACAGAGTGTTCAGCTGGCGAGGATGCCGTGAGCTGATATGTTCGGAGAATAGTGAGGAGGCCCGAACGTGCAGGGCCAAGGTCATCTACAGCTATTCCTCAAGTGGTGCAAAAGACGCGGATGCAGCCGCTCATCGCAACCATTGCGGGAAAACCGGTGACGTTTTTTTCCTGATGATTAATTTTGTAGCGTGTTTTGTTACAGACAGGTCTAAGGACTGGTCAGGGATAATGAACTCGTTCGTAATTGGATCGGCTCTCAACGTGGCTGAAGGCGGGCCATCAGCATATGGGCTTACATCTCACCTCACGTCGGCCTTGCAGTAGCCTTCGATAGTCCATGATGCGAGGATCGGGGACGCGGTTACTATCTCCATATGGCGCATGGGCATGCCCATTATTCGCGCTAGGCTATCGGCTGTTAGCACATGCAGGATTGGGTATGGCCCTACAGTTCTTCGAATGCTACAAAAGTCCAGCCACATACGTGGAGGGCCGCATTGACAATGATTGGAAGCGAGCGGCTCAGAGATAGCGTCCTTGCAAGCGGCAGTGTCATTGTGTCATGATGCTACAGATTACAGGATCCGGGATTTCTTGAGGGATTTCCGGGGAAAAGTCTTTATGTAATCCTGATGCTCACTATGGTGTGGAGACGCTCCTCCCAAGGGCGTGCAGGGTTCGGTAGCGTAGGATGTCTACTGCAGGGGTCAGCATATCGGGTACCAAGTTGTTGAGGTCACAGTGGTATAATTAGCTTAACATGACTAAGCAGGTACTGGTAGGATCCTTGTAAGACCCGTGGTATAAGCGAGAGTTCAAGTAGAGCTGGGGTGGAGCGGGGAGAGTAAACGGTAAACGGGGAGATATACAAAGTGCCAAGAGCGGACATGGCGGGGCAGTTTTTCCGATGCGCGAAACAAACAACGCGCACAGCTAAAGTCTACAAGTCCAAGGCGCAATGGCGGACGTAGCTAAAGCCGGGAGGTTAGTAACAATACAGAGCCGCTATGCCGCCAGTGAATAGGAAAAGAGCTAACATGTCAACAGCGAGCCCGCGAGTATGTATACCAATACGTCCCTCTACCACAATCGACCTCTGACATAATGCCACTCTCCCAGCAAACCCGCGGGGCATCCCTGTGGCTCCGTTCATCGACCGAGTAGAGGACTATGTGACCGACCGGTCCGAGGTGGAATCCACCATTAATAACTTCAAAGAGATGATTTCGTACGCCCTCCACTCACACCCATACACCCCAACCCACCGTCTAATCCACACAACCCCCTCAGAAAATACCAATTCATGCAGCAAAACACCCAAAGGCGAGCTGCCGGTCTCAAAGACAAGATCCCCGATATCCAGAAGACGCTCGAAACAGTTCGCTTCCTCAAATCGCGAAAGGATGACGCGGAGCCGCTGGAGACTACGTTCGAATTGAATGATACGCTCTATGCGAAGGCGGAGGTCCCGCCTACAGAGGAAGTGTACCTCTGGCTCGGCGCGAACGTCATGCTTGCCTACCCCATACCCGAGGCGGAGGAGCTGCTGCAATCGAAGTTGGCCACGGCACGACACAGCTTGAGTACTTGTGAGGAGGATTTGGATTTCTTGCGGGAGCAGATTACAGTATGTCTTCCCTCTTTTCTTGGCGTTGGTTTTTGTGAAGTTTGTTTATTTTGGGGGTCGATGGGTCGCTAATGAGGTTGTGCAGACGCTTGAAGTTGCGTTCGCGCGTGTGTACAACTGGGATGTTGCGCAGCGGAGGAAGGAGAGGGAAGGGGGGGAGTCGATAGAAGAGAAGAAGCGTGGATCGCCTAATGGATAAACGCCTGCGAGGTTGTTGTATCCTCTTGAGGGTATGGGAAGAGGATTTGAAAAGTTAGCATTAGCATGAGCCGAAGAAATGAAGAATACAACACAATCCTCCCTTTTCCTCAACATGGCTTATGTCTGAGCAAAATGTATAAGCGTGTCCAAGTCTTCACAGAGATCAAGCCGAAGATGCAAAACCACAAAATTTGTAACATACTCCTGTCGTTGAATTTTATACTATATATATATATATACCAGCTAACTACCACATACCAAATTCCACCATCTCAAAACAAAAATCAGCAAGGTACACTCACGCTTTATGTCCACTATTCACAGCCTTATTACATCCTTCCGCCAGTTCTCCCTTCCAGCTATCCCCCGATTCCATTCGGATATACACATGTTATCGCCCACAAATCCTCCTGTTGTTTCGTGAAAAGATTTCACCTGCCACTTGTCGCATCATCTATGCAACAACAAGCTTAGCAGCGGCATCACCAGAATCGGCACCCATGGAGTCCAGACCCTTTCCAGTCTGTGCCATGACAAAGTCGTTCATCATCTTGGTGATGGGAGCCTGGCCAGCCCACATGTCCATCTCGGCCATGGTGTCAATTTGCTTCATGGTCATGATGACGGAGCCGAGAGGAGCCTTGACATCACCATACTTGTCCTTGTTTTCCTGGCGGCGCTCAGGCTTAGCGGCCTCAGGCTTAGCAGTCTCAGGCTTAGCGGTCTCCGGCTTGGCAGACTCGGTGCCGTTGGTGGGAGCCTGGGCAGTGGGCATCTCGCCTTCTGGGGTCTTTGGGGTGGCAGCAGAAGACTCGGCGGCGGGAGCCTCGGTGGCGGGAGCCTCGGTGGCGGGAGCCGCAGTGGCAGGAGCCGCAGTGGCAGGAGACTCGGTGGCGGGAGCAGGGCTGGAGCCAGCGGGGGCCTGGGCAGGAGCGCTACCGGCACCGCTCATGACTTGCATGGTGAGGATATACTCTCCGTCGATTTGGCGGACAGGGATGGCAATGCGCATGTTGGACATGTCGAGGACAGCATCGGCCTGGACGGGAGTGAAGGTGGGTGCGAGAAGGAGCTGAGCAGCGACGGGGTTGGGCTGGTTGGTGGTAGGGGTGGTGCCTTGGACCTGGCGGGCAATCTCCTTCCTGAACTCAGTGCGGGAGAGACCACGGCGTGTTGTAGCAGCTCCACCAAGGCTGCCAGTTGCACCGCCGGGGTTCTGGAGAACGCTCCTCTGTGCGACGGCGATGGCGACGGATCCAGTAGGTGGGACACCCATTGCTTGCATCATCTTCTGGATACGGACAGCGTTGACTGAGAAAAGACATTAGCCTGTGAACAGACGTACAAGGGGTCTCAGGAGGACTTACTAGGCATCTGGACGACGGTAACTTGTTGGTTAAGGCTAGGAACGACAGCACCAAGGTTGGTGGTGACCGAGTAGCGGTAGTCGTTGACGGAGTCCTGACCCTGGAGGGCAGCCAACATGCTGCTGTCAATACCGTCCTTGACATCGACATTCATGGTCATGGGCTGGGTAGCACGGATGGACATCCTGAAGCCATCCTGGAACTCGTTCTCTTGGAGACCAGTGCCCTGGATACCGACAGAGGTGCTGCCATCACTACCAAAGGGAACGACAATGGTGTTGGTCTCAACGGTCTGGCGACCGACAACCATGTACTCGCCATCCATCTGGCTACGCTTGACCATGCGGACAGTCATGTCAGTGGTGTTGACCATCCTCATCGTCTCTTGAATCATCCAAGTCTGTCGATCAGGTGAGAGCTTGGCCACGTAGGTGTTGTCTGGCTGGACTGCTACACCTTGGAGATTCTGCATTGTCATGGCCATCTCGATCTGGCCACCGACCAGGTCAGTTGCACCATTGGTGCTGATAGTCATTGACTGGGGTGAGACAGCGACGAAAGGCTGTCCGCTTGTTCCAATAACCTGGTTGGCAGGGATAGAGGGATTTTGTTGATTAACAATAATCTGTTGCTGTTTTTGAGAGAAGGTCTCGACCTTGGAGCGGTCGGGGAAGACAAAGGAGTTGAGTTTCATCTAGGCTTGTTAGTATGAAGATATTCACAAGACCCGATGGCTGGGTACTTACATCGCCATTGACATTAAGTACTTGGTTGTACTGGACACTTTGCGACTGAGCGAACACCTGTGTACAGCTCAAGAAGGCAAGGAAAAGAGAAGTGACAGTACCGGACGTCATTTTGAAAATACTAAAAGCCACCTGGGCGTTATGAAGAAATATTAATTAGGAGAAGGGAAAGAAAATTAAGAAAATTAAGAAAGAAGAAAACAAAGATGGTTGAACAGACTTGCTGTGGTAGTGAGATGCTCCAATATTCAAGAGTGGCGCTCACTTTTAATATGAATAATTGCGGTTTCGTCCCAAGCCTTCACGACGTAGTTCGGCATGCCTCCTTGCCGTTCATAGAGTTTCGAGTCTTACTACATGTGCAGATGGCGGAATGACCTGTGGCGCAGAGTTGCATACCTGCCAGGCATATTGAGCTGCTCCGTAGTCAAAGATCCCCACTTGAGATTGTTTGAAGCGGTCTCATTCGACCGTCTTACCCTTCGTAACCATGGTCCTTACAAGTATGGTGTCGGCCAAGAGATTCCTCATGGCAACAGTGAAGCTTCTCTGCAAACATAGTTTCAAGCGTCAGGCAGAATATTGCTGATGTAGGGATGGAACGTATTTGCCGGAGACATGAACCCTAGTAGTGGCCTATGATACTGTCCAGCGCATGACGAGACAGCCCAGATTGATGTCGAACAGCTAGAACGTTCTGGGAATTTTTCTCGTAAAACAAGCTTTTGCCGAGTCTCACCGACCGCTGGCTGACAAAAGAGGCTTGGTTTGTATGCAAAGCACAAATGTTTATGTTAGCTCTCAGACGCAACTTTCCAAAGGAAAGTCGCATCGGTCAACAGTTGTTTGCAGTAAAAGCATCAGTCTGCTCGAGAAGACCAAAAACTCCCCTCAGTCCAGAGAATTGCTATGAGAGGTGTCTACTGACTCGATGGTGTTTCAAGTGATGTGCTTTCGATGTTCTGAAATCATCAAACGTCGATGTTTGGAGTTGCGTTTCGCGATGCAGTTTGATGCACGAACATGATCGACCGGTTAATTTAGTTCCCGACTACTAGTGTTAGCCTACCAACGCTGTCGAATGCTAGGACTCGCTATGATGTCGCAGTACTGCTGTACACCATCATTTTTGGGATGTGTTGATGCAATATTCATCAAGTTCGCGAGGTGCCATACCAGTTATTGTAAAGTTGGTACTTATCCTGTACCTGGATTGATGACAGTTGCTTGCCTCAAGCTCCACCAAAGCAGTACTCAAATGCCCACACATGAACAGACTTAGCATCTCAAATAATAAACACTTTACACGTAGCGTACAGCGGGTGGCGCCGAGGAAGAAGCCGTCACTTGAACTCATCCCTACGGTACAATGAATATTACTGTACACAATACGTAGACTGCCAGGGCCCCTTACACCTGTCTGTTTTTATTTGCCAGTAATATCGAATCCCTCACATCTTGATCCTCAAGCCGGTAGTACCCGTTCTCTCTGTGCCTGTACGCCCACTAATAGCACCTATGCTGTCAGCGTTGCTACCCTCATCTCCATCGCCATATTCTTCTTGGTCGTTACCTGCAATGCCCAACCCCAGCGTGCCTACTTTGAAGACGCTACTGCACCACTCACTGAACATGTCGGGGTCCCAGACACCATCTTCCCTGCCCTTGCCCTTGGCGCTCCGGCCGGATCCGTTCTGGTTGTGGAGAGAGAGCGCATACGAAGTATCGTACCAGTCTTCGTAGGTCTGGGTTACTGACTCCATGACGGCTGCGACAAGCATTTCACGTGTCCTCGCATCGGTGATGTATTCTTCCAGCTTCGAGCGTAGAAACGGTGTTTCATGCTCAATGTTCTGCCGAATCTTGCTGATGCGTGCGGGAGCTTCGTTAATTGGCACCTTTTTATTGTTCCTGGTGTCGATCGGCGCTGTCATTCTGTGCACGAATTGGCCAGTAAAATCATTGATTGCTTGACGTAGACGGGCGTCTACTTCTGCCTTCGCGTCCAGCATGTTTTCCACGACTTTAGGAATCAAGAGGCCGACCAGACTGCGCGGATTGAAAAGACCACCTCGTGCACGGAGTTCCCAGAAGGTATTCGTTACGCTAGAGAAGTTGTACTGAACCTCAGTCTCCGGTGTAACGAACTCAATGTCGAAAGCTACAATCTGTTGTTTCAAGAGCAGAAAATGGGAAATGAGAAACAAAGCGGCATCTGTAGGTGATGTTGATTTAGCAAGGAGTGACCCGGCTTGCGTGAGTGAGAGGGTAGTGCTGTGAACAATGCGGTGAGCTAGGTCGTCAAAGACGGAGGACTACGGGCGATGTTAGCACAAGATTCGATGGTGATAACTTAATACATACATGCACAAGCCTGTAAATCTTACTGAGCAACCAAATAGCTTTTCGCAAGGTTGGGTACCAGTCCTTGAACGCAGTTTCAGTGTTGAAATTCCACCGAGTATCGGGATCATCTTCATCAACAATCGTGGGTGCATTTGGCAGTAATGGCGTAGGGAGGCCCTCGGACTCTGGTTGCTTCTTGCCAGATAAGGCTGGCTGATTCGACCTGGTTCCCGAGGTCGCCTGTTTTTTGTTTTTTGCGGGGTAGTCGAGATCCTCTGGCTTTGGCTTGTATCTTTCAATATCATCCCGCAGAATGGCTAGGGATAAGAACACGAGGCGGTTTTGCGCATCTTGTAGTGCGGGGTGCACTATGACTGAAAAGTCGATTTTGTTGGCTTCCACTGGAGAGACCTCTTCCTCATCCTCTTCCTCTTCCATATACCGCGTCTGTATTAAAGTGCACAGTTCACATAGCTTGAGTATTTGGGTCTCGTGAATAGTCCGCGGTCTAAGATGGTCGTACAAGGGCTCGCATACGGCTTCAAGAAAGTCGTACAGTCCGCCATCGCCTTCGAACCACTCGCGCCATAGGCCGCATTCGTCAAAACATATGCCACGAATGTAGCTTATGCTACTACGAGCAAATGCAACCAAGTCAGTCGATGTGCTCGGGGCTTGTGCAATCTCTCCAATCTTTTTTGTGATAATGGGAAGAATAAGCCGGCCGCGGGTGGCTGAGTAGCTCTGGTACAACTCGTTCATCAAACTCTGGTATTCCGCTTCTGCACCTGGGGCAGCACCAGGGGGCAGCACTGCACGCTTTTGTATTTCCATGCCAATGCTCTTCAGTTCTGGCGCACCAACACGGAATTTAGCGTACAATAGCGCAGACATGGTCGTGTCATTGAGCTGTCGGTCAGCTATCCGTTTCGCTACGTCTGCTGCAATTTCCCGCAGGGCTTCGGTAAAATGAACACGAATAAGGGTAAGGGCGCGAGTGAGCAGCAAGCGGTACCTTGAGCGATACGTCTCAGCCTCGCGGTGTTTGGAATGTGCTTGCATATATTCCAGGCAGCTGTCCAAATTGGCCAGCATTTCCACAAACTCATTGCGCCGTACAATCTTGCCTGCACCTGGCGCATTGAGTCGCTTAGTCGTAGGCTCAAGATATAGGTAGTATCGGAGGTTCTCTTCCATATCATCGGCGAGCTTGGTGATGCGCTTCTGGTCGTCGATGAGGCCTTCGCATTTTCTACGAAACGCATTGGTCTGCGCCTCGACAACCTTGAAGGATTCCGAGAGAGAGGAGAGGATGTTGAGGGTGGATGTGGTATCAGAAACAATGGTCTGGAGGTGGCTTCGCGTCATATGAAGCTGGTCTTGGTAGCGTCTAAATGCCATCAGTAAGCCATTCTCATGCCATCCCAGTCTGGCAATGCGTACCTGTACTCTTCGTGGCTGGCTTCCAGTAGCTCTTCATTGACTCGGCCATACCACTCGGCCAACTCAAGTTCTGTATTAATATCCTCCTTTGACTTCTTCTTTTCCAATGCCTTTTCCTTCTTCAAGTGTGCCCTCACTACGGTGTAGAAGTCGCTATATGACTTTGCGCGTCGTGCTACGGTTGCTGGGGGAGGGCCACTGAGCTTGCCGGGACGTTCTTCTTCTACACTCTCTATAATGGCTTCTGCGCGCTCGAAGTCAGCCTGAGCCTCCTATACAAACAATCATCAGAAGTGCTCAAACATACCCATGCAGCGGATGGTGGGCTTACGCTTTCCTGCTGAAGCAGGCTCTCCCGCCGGCGACGATTGCCCTTTTCCTGGGGCTTTGCCACACGCGGGACGAAGGCATTGTACCACGAGTCTCCTTCGTACATTATTTTTTTCTCCAATTGGGGTGGTTTCCTTGACGTTGCCTTGCAGAAGCGGACACGCCAGCTTGCACGTCGGAGCTCGATCTACGTGTCGTAGGGGGATTTAGGTGGTGCTAACGGTATCGGGTATAGCTCGAGCAGGTGGAGACGAGATCCGACGCCAACTCTCCAAGCGTCATCGATCCCGCTCGCTGCAATGTGAAGAAGCTATCGAGCGTGTCCAATGACCAGTCTGGTGGCCATAATCGGACCTACGCACAGTCTGCAAATGTTGCTCTCTTGATCCTACTCGACACCCTTGGGTCGTTTCTTCTCTTTGTACTACGCAAACCTCACACGCCCTCCATCACGCTGCACCATGCTCAGCACCAAATGTGTCTCTCGCGCGACACTACCCACACGCCACACCCCGCGGCTATGTAGGAACGTATCGTCCAGAGCCCCGCGCTCTCAGGTTCGGGCCGCCGCACACCCATATGCACAGCGGCGGCAGCAGCATTTTGTACGCTCCATCGCCACTGTCGGTGCGCTCTGGGCCACTGCCACCGCATGGCAGTGGGTCAATGGTGAGTCAATCTTAAGAGACGCCCATGCCGAAGAACCAGAAGCGATAGAGGGCCCAGAGCTGCAGTTTGAGGCCCCACGGCGACAGGCCACATCCAGCGACGACAATCGCAACATTATCAGTTCCCAGCACCTTCAGGTTATCAAGAGTTGGGAGAACCCCGGGGTGTACGCATGGGGCTCAAACACGGGAAAGGTCGTCGCACCCGATTCCGATGAAAAGTACATCAAGACCCCACGGCGGCTAAGCTTCTTCGATGGCAAGCTGCTGAGGGATATTAAGCTGGACAAAAGCTTTGGGGCCGCTATAGATGAGAAGGGCGATCTTTTGCAATGGGGTACAGCATTCGCCGATGATGTCAAGGAGCCTGTGAAAACTTTGACAGGGCGGAACCTGAAGTCGCTGGCCATTTCCCGCGATCGCATCATTGGCCTCTCCAACAACGGCTCCGTATATTCAATCCCTGTATCTCGGGCGGAGCAAAAGGAGGGACCCAAGCCCAAGTCCAAGTCCTGGATTCCCTTCTGGGGCGGCTCCAACGATATCTCGTACCGTGAACGCACACCTGAAAATATGGGATGGGGCGAGCGCGTGACAGACATCTGTTCCGGCCTCGAGCACGCTCTCATGCTCACCTCATCCGGTCGCGTCTTTTCCTTTGCTTCGGGCTCCCAGAACTTCCCTAGCAAAGGCCAACTCGGTATACCTGGACTGACATGGGAGAATCGTCCGGCTGGTGCGTTTGACATTCCGCACGAAATCACCACACTCAAAGGCTTTCCCATCAAGAAGATTGCAACTGGCGACTATCACAGTGTGGTATGTGACTCGGAGGGACGTGCTTTCACTTTTGGTGACAACACAGCTGGCCAACTCGGTTTCCCCTTCAATGCAGAAGCGCAAAACATTGACGCGCCGTCTCTGCTCCCCACGCAAAAGTTGTACTCTGGACAGCACGGCAAAGTAACCAATGTGTTTGCTGGTGGCAACACATCCTTCCTTGCCATTGAAGCAACAAAAGGCAACCGGACGACAGCAGACACGTGGGCGTTTGGCTTTGGCCTCACCGGTCAACTGGGCGTGGGCCGCTGGGTGCACGCCCAGTCCGAACCAGTCAAAGTCCCCGCCTTCTCCGGCCTCTTCGAATGGGACGAAGCAAACAACAAGGCCATTCCCATCCGCCTCTCCACCATCTCCGTCGGCGCCTCGCACGCTGCAGCCGTCCTAGACAACGTCGCCAGCGTCGCCGTGTCCGGCCGCAAATCCAAACTCACCGAAAACGACACAAACTGGGGGCGCGACATCTTGTTCTGGGGCAACAACGAGTTCTATCAGATTGGATCGGGAAAGCGTAGTAATCTTGCTACGCCGGCGTATATCCAGCCGCTGGACCAGGCCGCGGAGCTGGAGAGAGCTGCGTCTGTTGCTGCTGGTAGTAGTGGTTTTGCAAAGCAGTTGAGGGAGAAAGAGATGCATCGGTTCCAGATTACGCCGAGGAACAAGGTTAAGCTCAAGGGGAGGACGGTTGAGTTTGAGCAGAAAGTCGAGTGTGGAAGGGGTTGTACGGCGGTTTACTCTGCTTTGTAGGACTTGCTTCATGACTACCTCGTCTTGTTTTGTTTTTCCGTGTATTTTACGGCTGCCTTTTAGGGCATCTTCTTGTGTGGATATCTCTCTCCCCAGATGCAAACGACAAAAATGTAAATAAATCACAAAAATAATGATATAAAGCGAGAAATCTTGAATTTTTTTTTTCGTTGCGAGTTATTTTTTTGTTCAAGTAGATAGGTATTGCCTCGAAGGTATATCGCAATGAGCATTGTTCCAGTTCCTCATCACCGGCCTCCCTCCCCCATCTAGTGAGCAGACATCGCATCTGGTCGTCGTCGCTTCTCACAAGACAGAAGCATAAAAGCAAGAAAAAAAATACAGGAGACTACATACTAATTCTTTACGTGGCTAAGCCGAGAAAGCCAGAGAGAAAGCCGAAAGGAAAAACCAGAAGAATAAAAAAAAAGGCATATGGACAGCAAAAAAAAAAGAACAATGCCAGTTGACGAAGCATATGATACAGTGCAGGGAATCCAGGATAGTTGAATGGGACACGTGGAAATGGGACGAGTCCGACTCTCGGCAGGTCGCACTTTCCTCGGGGGAAAAACCAAAGTCCTCTCTCGCTTAAGTAAGGGAAAAAGGAGGACGGAAAAGAGGATATGCGAGAAGAAGAAAAAAAAAGAACAAAGGCCAAGGCGAGGAAAAAGGAGCCCAAGTGTGGAAATCGGCAAAGGACAAGGCTTATCTGAAACCACAGATAGGAGAAAAAAAAGGCAAAAAAAGGGGGGATCAAGACGAGAGAGAAGAGGGACAAGAAGCAGACAAGAGGGGTCAGGTCTCATAACCCCATCCGTCGAATCATAGCCCTCGACTCAGCCTCTGACAACTCACTCCCGTCGATGTTGATTCTCCCCTCTTCCACCTGGGCAAGGTCAGGTTTCACCAAGCCCTCATGCATTGACTGCAAAAACGCCAGCAACGTCTGTTCAAACGCGGCATAGGGATACCGCTGCTGCGCCGCCTGTAGGGCCTGAAGACTCGACTGGGCTCGATCTCTGGGTAGCAACTCGTCGATGTAGCGGCGCTTGATGCGCGTCCACTCGCAGTTTTCTTGGCGCTGGTTATCCGGGTCGCAGAATAAGATGCGCATGGCGGAGACATCGGTGGGTTCGTCGGCCCAGCGCTCAACGCCGGGACAGCCATAGGAGAAGATTGTGTTGAAGGTTTCTGGGCCGTAGGAGCCGTTGCGCAGGTATTCGCCAATGACGGCCTGCAGCATGAATTGCGCAGCTAGGTCGTACCATTGGGAAGTGGGGAGCCAGGTGTCGTCGAGGGTGGCGCGGGCGGCGGTCAACTCGATGAAGACGGGAAGGAGGCAGTGCAGAGAGGGGGTGCTGGCGACGTCGGTGACCCACCTTCGTTGGTCCAGGGGCATTCTTAGGGCAGAAGCGAGTTCAGAGCGGTTTTCATAGAGAGCGCCATCTGAAAGAGGAAAGTCCTTGTGCTGGTCAAAGGGTTGTTCGAGTGCGGGTGGGTGCTGGGTTCGCTGTCGCCAGTACTCGCCGCGGCTCTTATTTTGCTCGCGCAGGCTGTTGAGGGATGCTTCGGTGGTCCATGTTTCAGTGTGGTGCAGACGGTGTGTGAAGAGCAGAGCAAACTGCAGCAAGCGCGACCGAAATGAGGCCTTGGAATCCAGACAGCGACCTTGGTGCCGGTGGCCAAGGAAGACCCTCCAATCTGCTTGCCGTCAATGATTTGGGGTCAGCACGGCAAAGATGAGTTAGGCATACCGGCAGTCATGTTGACTAGGGCGTTGGGTAGGTCTGAATGGTAGGGATCAGTGCTTGACTTCCACTCGAAGATGAGGCCGGTGGCTTTGAAGACGAGAAAGTCGAGGATGGTCAGGTCGACATCAAACTGGTCCTGCTCTTCATTCTCCATACGGCGGGTCAGGTTGAGGTAGCCTTCCCTTGGCTGGCGGGGCGTGTCACGGAGGGTTGCCATTGCTCTTCAGGTAGATATTGACAAGGTTGGATGATGATAAGATGGGAGTGGGTGAGCGTGGGTGAGCGTGGGTGAGCGTGGGTGGCCAGGGCCGGGAAGGGGGGGAGTTAGCAGGATATAAATACAAGTAGTGCAAGTGTCAGGCGGAAAGGACCGTAGAGAAGTAGGTGAAAGGCTAAGAGGACGGGGGGGCACAAGACGAGAACAAAGGCGGCGGTCTCGACTGGGAGGCAGCAAACGAGTTATGTTTGATGGCTGGACAGCGGCCTCTGGACCCCACTGGGCGGGCCAGCAGGCGGAGGTTGACGAGGACAAGAAGGGTCGGCGGGTGGATGTGTTGCAGGGTGCCGTTCATGCACGGCGACCCAGCTGTCGGTGTCGGTGCAGGGGGAGGCGTGTGGATGGCGTGCGCAAGCGAGGACGAAGGAGTTCACGTCAAACGGGGCCTGACTCGCGCTCCACGAGGCTCCACGCCGCGCCGCTCGGAGCAGCTGGAGCAACTGGAGCAACTGGAGCAACTGGAGGCATGGCGGCTGGCTGCTCTGTGACGACGGCGCGCGGGGCCGCTCTTATTCTCCCTGTGGCCTGCTGCTCGTTGGACGGCGATATACACTGCACAGGGGGACGACAAGGACGACGGGGACGACGGGGACGACGAGACGGCCAGACGGCCAGACGCCGCGTCCTGGCCCAGATGGGCTTAGCGCACACGGCGGTGCGGCGCATGAAATGGATCGGCGCCACCATCCATCCCCACACGACTTATCGACCGACCGACCGATTGCCTGAGTGACTGATGACTGACGACTGACCGACCAACTGACGGGCTGTGAAATGTACACCCGCCCATGGCAGCTGTCGCCCGACCATGCTGTCCAAGAAATGCCCGCTCTTTGTATCGTCGTATGCTAGCCTCAGCCCGCTGTACCTGGGCAATGGCAGCAACACCAGCAACACCAGCAACAGCCTGCGCAAGTCATGCCGTCATACACTTGTCCGCCCTCAACCACCACACCAGCTCAACCACCACCACGACCACCACAAACACGCCGTGTACCAGCAGCGGCGCACATATGCCCAACACCTCGATGCCGACCTGCTGACGTGGCCCGAGCCCCAGAGGCCCCATAAAATACCCACGCCTTACCAGATCCTCGAGTGCCGCAAGGGCGATGCATATACCAAACATCGCTTCTACGCCCTCGTCAAGCTCTACCACCCGGACCGCAGCCATGTTTCCCCTGCTATAGCTCAGCTGCCTCTCCACGTGCGCCTGGAGCGCTATCGCATGCTCGTCGCTGCACACGACATACTTTCGGATGCTGAGAAACGCAAGGCGTATGATGCCTGGGGCCATGGCTGGGCAGGCCACTACCACTACATGCCCACTGCCCCGCGACACAGCGACTGGGACCATGAGGCACGTCGTTGGGCCACCGACCCCCGCACCAATGCAACCTGGGAGGATTGGGAGCGCTGGCACCACGAGAACAGCGGTGGCAAAGCCTCTGGTCCCCGCACCATCCAGATGTCAAACTTCACCTTTATGGCCCTCCTCTTTGCATTTGTAAGCATTGGAGGTGTCGTCCAAGGCACCCGCTTCAACTCCTTCAACAACTCTGTCATTGAGCGTCGCGACCAGATCCACCGAGAGGCGAGCATCGAGTATCGGCGCAGCAGGAACGCAACCCTGAGCGCCAGCGGCAACCGCGACGAGCGCATCCGCACCTTCTTAGAGCACAGAGAGTCGACCATCGTAGGCGAGCAATCCTACCAGCGCTTGCTCCCGCCCGTCGACACGTGCTCGCCGGATCAAGTCAGGCGACAGTGAACCTGGCCGTATTCTCGTGCTCTACTGTATGTTTGCTATCCATCAGGCGCTGTTCATGGAGCCATGGCGCACCGTTCTTGTAGTCCTTACATATTAATCGACATCAGTGCCGATGCCGTTGCGGCACACCCCTGCCCTTCATGCACTACAACGTTAGAAAATTCCAATAACTACCACCGCAACCCTACCCCGGCAACACCAACTGACTTTACAAACGCGATTGCAACAGATTCCCCCGCCTTTCCATGAAGGGACTTTGTCCGAGCAAGCCGCAGCTGCACATATTACCACGGAACACGTCAACCGAAAGCGGGATTCCTTCCGCTTACACGTGTACCCTCACTGCCAGGAACAGTTGAGCCTCAAACACTGCTGCAACAAACGCTGCAGAACTCTAATTATCCATTCTTCCGCTACTAGTTTCACCTTGGCATGAACGGACAGCCAAGACAACTGTCTGACAAGCGTCGAGTATTTTACGGCTTTACTTATCATTATAAGGATGAAAGAAAAAAAATTTGCGTAAAAAACTTTGACCGCCACACAAAACACCAACCATCTCACGTAACACAAAAGATGACAATTTAATTTACTGCTTCGTACCTTTGTTTCGCATGTGAAGGAAATCGTACTTTGTACATCCAATCGGTCGCCAAGCCCGCTGCCTGACTAAAACATGCATTGACTGACAAACGCCGCAAAGCTGTCTCCGGTTTTGAGAAGAAGAAAAAAAAAAGTGCTCAGATTTGTTTGGGAGCCGCCGTCCACAACACGGTCGCTTTGTTCTCTGTCGCATTCCTTGCCCTCACCCTTGCTCTCCACTCCCATGTTGTGCAACCCATCAACGCCCCCACGTACCCCATTCCTCACTCAGAGGAGCGAGAAGGGCGTTTTGTGTTGTGTTGGTGGCCATCCATCTACCTACCTACCTACCTACCTAGCTTTCCTCCCCATGCATCAACCCCCCCGACTCATCATCCCTTCCTAGCCAGGGCGCAGAATTCCATATCACATCACCATCAGCATATACATATTACCATGCGACCGCGCCTCGTTGCTAATCCAGAATGACAAGCTTCTCCTTATTGGTTGGCGACGCGCTTAATCTCCCTTCCCCTCCCATTCCGAGCGCGAGAGACGGATACTGCGCCACATACGGCCCGTTTCCTTGAGCTGCAGGGCGGGCACGTGGGCGCGTGGGCGCGTGGGAAGCGGCGGGTGTCTGTCTTTGTTCTGTGGTCCCTTTTTTTCCCCCAATATACGCAGTGTCTAGTTTGGTTAGGGCGGGTTGGGTCAAGAGAATTCCAAGGCTTGGGGTCATGTGGTTGGGACGGGGTTCCTTGATGGTGGGAATGCAGCTTGGGAAAGCGGGTAGTGGCAAATGTGTGGTTTTTGTCAACGATGCGTTTCTTCGGTTTGGTTGTGATACAAAGGAATGCACGGTCGTTGAGTTTCTGAGTAAAATTCACCATCTTGTTGTGGCGTACTGTACAAAAGTGCCTTGGCTTATACAAGATGCCAATTCATCACACACGCCATTCCCTCACTTCTTCCCCGCTGGCTTTGCCGGGGTTGACGCCGGCTCTTTCGCAGGCGGGGCCTTTGTAGCATCCGTCAGTGGTGCTGTCGTCTTCTTGCCCTGGCGGCTGATGAGATCCAAAAGATGATCTTCCGTCTGATTGCCCTATATTATAAATTAACAATTGTCCTTAATTCCGCCCTATTGCGCCCTTTTTTACAAAGCAACCCCTACCTTGTCGGCGTCGGTCTCCGCATCCCATCCCCGCCCAAATTTGGCTCGGAAAGCAGCCAGTTTTCCTGCCTCATCCTCCTCCACATTTAATAGCTTCTGCGAACTGGGATTCCATAGCGGCGAGTTGCGAATGTCTTTTGCGCTCTTGTAGACAGGCTGAGGGTTCGTTGTTCGTACAGTAAAGGCGCTTCCGTCGGAGAGGGTTATGAGTTGTGTGAAGGTGTAAGGTCGCTTCGGTCGGCGGAGCAGTGTCGCGTGTCGCACTTGATTTTTCTGTTGTACTTGAGGCTGAATGGATTGACGCAGCGCACGCAATGCGCTCATTGAAGGGACTGGAGACGTCATCGTGGTTGGTAGGGCGCTGGGATGGTGACGACGGGTCAAGATAGAAAGTTGCGGAGAGGACACGGAGGTTTGGGCGGCGCTAATAATTCCTACATCCCAGTCGATTCAATCTTCAATGCGCGAACCATCGTCATTCGCATCGCACCCCTCTCTTTCTCTATTTTCATAATTCGATAGCTCAATTGCACCAAAGTGTTGCAAATTTTCTGCGCATGTGACAAGGAAGAGTTAGGCTTCCTTGGAGCAATGGCGCTTGCTCAGCGCTCGGCGTACCGCTTCTTTGCGGCCTTCTACAGATGGGAGCTGCATACTCGTGAGATGTGCCTACGTCCTTTGAAACGAGCCATTGTTGACACCGAGCCAGGAAACACACAACTCTATGCCTTGACCAGTATACCCTACCGCCACTGCATTGGCCGCCCGCAGCACTACCACACAACTCGTCTTCTCAGACAGCAAGCCCAACCTGAATCGCAAGTGCAGGATGAGTCTGCCATCAATTCTAGTGATGATGCCCGAGGGATAGCAAATGGAACGGAAATATCAGTGCCTCAGCCAGCAGACAGTATACGGGAGGAAATAGCAAACAGTCGGCCAAGCACCGAAGAGCACGACATCTTACCTGAATTCTCCGATGCTGAGTTTAGGCAGACAAGATTTGAAAACTCTGTTCGTCAATTGATGCGCAACGTGCCTAGCTCTGTCGCGGTCATTACGGTTGTAAACATTGACCCCGAGACCGGAAAGCATGTACCTATGGGCGTCGCTGTCTCTTCACTCAGTACCGTTAGCCTGGATCCACCCACTATTTCCTTCAATATCAAAGAGCCGTCCCAAACCCTAGATGCAATCCGAGCTGCAAACGGCCTTTTTCGTGTCCATTTTCCGGCAGCTGATAGAGGAGGCGCCGATATGGTGGATCTCTTCTGCCACGGAAATCGTACTGAGACATACAATTGGCGAGCTAGGAGGTTGAGGCTCCATCAGCCCAAAGACAAAAAGCACCCTGCCACGACACGCTCTTGCGCACCACAGATCTTGAGTGACTCTGTGTTAGCTGCAATGGAATGCGAAGTCACTCATCAATTCCCCGTTGGTGATCACGTTATTCTCGTTGCAAAAGTCGATAGTATGGAACACAACGCTTCCAAGGGACCAGCCATTCTGTATATTGATAGAAGGTACCGGAACCCCAAGGGTCCGATTGTTTATTCTTCGGAGGGAGCACAAGAGATTGCCACTCGTGAAGGTGTCTCGCCATTCTGGAAATACCCTCTGTTTCCAGGAGACAAGGAGCGACGAGAATACATGAATGAGATCAAGAGACTGATAAAGACAAATCCCGACTACTATAGGAACCCAACTAAAGATACGTATCGGACCATTGAAAGCAGTTTATCATATCCTGCGTCAAATCTCGGCATAAGTGTGGAGTTACTGGTTGCAGAGTGTAGGAAGGAAAAGGGACTCCCTAATAAAATCAGGTCTGGGCAGGAGAGCCAACAAGTGCTCAGCGACTTTTACGGGTTGTTGACACCATCTATGAGGCAGCAAATTGTGGACCGAGCCATCAGGTTGGTCGCAACAGACTCGCGTTTCCTGTCACAACATTACCGGATCTTCTTGCACAACTTGGGTGTCAGTCCTAACAGCAGAAATTTCTTACCTAGCGACATCATGGAACCTCTGCGAGCTGCAAATCTAGCACCACCGTTCCATCTGCAAAGGCAACCTGGGGACGTGTCGAGAGAGGATATACAGAAGATTGAACAGATTGAGCACCGTCTACGAGAACATCTTCGAAAGATGAGTTACGCGGC
Source organism: Bipolaris gigantea (assembly GCA_030558545.1). Taxonomy (NCBI): domain Eukaryota; kingdom Fungi; phylum Ascomycota; class Dothideomycetes; order Pleosporales; family Pleosporaceae; genus Bipolaris; species Bipolaris gigantea. Next base: position 63,427 of record JALPSE010000080.1, read on the forward strand.
TGCACTGAAGGAGCCTTTTGAAAATGCAATGGTGGAGATTGGTGAAAAGAAACTGGATTCTCTACATTTCAAAAAGAGCCGCACGCGTCTCCTTACCCAGACTCACCCTTCGCTCTTCGATGCCTCGGCAATAGACATCTCTGGAGAAGTGACCCAAGAAGAACTCCGTGTAGTTCTCTGCCGGGTAATCAACCGCTTACAGATTTATTCTGAAGCCGAGTTCCGGAAGCTTATCCACATTGATTGGTGTGAGTCTTTGCGTCGACTTGGCGTGAACCCTACTATCACAGGTATGAATGTGGAGTTCTTATTTGGCAAAATCAAGCACATCTTCTACTCTACAGAGCACTTCCGAGACTTCCCACGTGCCATTGACGAAATGTTGCAGCCTTGGTTTGTTTGGAACGTTGATTGGGACGACCTGGAAGAGCGTGTCAAGCGATTTGTCCAGACAATTCCACTGCGCGCTACAGCGTGGTCGAGGAAAGACAGACTTGCTGCTATGGGTATACACTGGAGAGCAACAGTCAATCTACCAAAGCAAAACTCTGCCGACGAAGAAATCAAACAATCTCTCGACGAAGGCCACATTATCGATACGCTCATCGCAAAGGAGCTGAAGCGTTATTATGGCAACGGCAGTGAGGAAGAGAACGCAGCCATCGCCAAGTACCTGAAGGAGGTGTACGATTTCGATGTCACACACAAGCCAATCGAGTACATTCCCGCAGAATCCGCGGCTCAGTCTTCGGCAGACGAGATGCAGCAAGCTATGATGGCAGACCTTACTCCTGTCCAGGAACAAGTATGGCTAGAGTCACCGAGAAGCAGCCATATACATTCCAAAGAAAACTACAAGGGATATAGGTCTCTGAAGAAATCAGGCACATTTTCGTTTGGCGGGTAGAAGAGAGGGTACAACGTAGGGCATAGATGTACATTGTACCCTAATCCTGCATTGTAAAATACTGCAAGTTGTAGCGATGGGTCAAAAACCATCTGAACATTAACAATGTAATCCTCAAAATACGGCCACATTATTGGCTACTAAAAGTGAAGGTGATGATTGAGACACGATGACTGCACGTGACTGCGGCCGGATCAACTATGTTGCGTGTAACCTGGGAAGCTCCATCGCAATTTCCTAGTCGGAGCTTCCCCGCGAGTCTACCTTGGTAACCAGCAGCAACGCGACGGGTTACCTTTAATTTCACTATTGAACGACTCACAATTCTACCTCTTTTGCCGCGTAAACTCAAAATTAGCAAATATGAAGCTCGTCAGGTATAATAGCCAAGGACCAAACGATAGACTTGCGGCTAACGGTTTCGCGCAGGTTTCTTATGAAGTGTCAAAACGAGACGGTCACGGTTGAGCTCAAGAATGGTAAGTACATGGTCTCAAACTCACGGTTCATCTTCGTCGACTCGCCTACAAACGGCGGAAGTTTTGCTTTCGGGCGCGTTGTATACCGAGTTGCGCGGGCAGGCAATCTCCTACCCAAACACTTCATACTCTTACTAGGAAGACACAGTCTTAACACAGGCACAGGCACGATTGTAAATGGAACCATTACCTCTGTCTCACCGCTCATGAATGTCGCGCTCCGAGCGGTCAAGTACACGCCCAAGTCTCGCGATACCGTAGCCCTCGATACAATGACTGTCCGTGGCTCAACGATTCGCTATATCATACTTCCCGACTCATTACCGCTCGACACACTTCTCATTGATGATGCGCCAAAGCCCAAGAATAAAGCAAGGAAAGAGGTTGCTGGTGGTGACCGCGGTGGACGGGGCGGCGGCCGCGGAGGTGGCCGAGGACGTGGTGGCGGTCGCGGAAGGGGCGGTGGTGGCAGGGGACGTGGACGAGGCTTCTAGGACTGAAGGAAGATATCAGGATGCAGGAGACGCAATGACGAAAGAGTGTTGGGACAGAGATTGCAACACGATCAAAATCAGCGCAAGCGGAATCTGGTGTCACCAGAAAATGGGCGAGTGGCCCGCACAGGATGCCAGAATGAAGCGCGACAAGATGGTTATTGGATCGGCCATGATTGTACAGATGGTATAGCATGCACGGCGTTTGGCAGTTTAGGATGGGTGCAGAAGACGCACTTCGAAAGAAGAATGATACCACTTTGAAATGCAGAATCTGGCACTTGCAACCGGGCTCTACGGACTCTTGATTTCTTATGCTCACAGATTACAGGCTAGCTACGAATCCAGACGATATTTGCATCGTCGAACTGGTTTATATCTTACTCTGCATCTTCAGGCGCCACTGGTGGTGTATCGTCGACCTGAATACCGCCCCTCTTCTTCTCCTTGCTGTCATGGTACGGCAGTTTCCAGCCGCCCTCATCTTCTGGGGTGCTCAACCACAACCTCATCAGGTGTCTCCGCGGTGCCGGTGGCGCGTAGTCCTTGTACGCTGTTCTGGCATGGAAAATGTGGTTGTTGGATAGGAACTGGATGTCACCCACGTCAAGAATCATGTGCAGAGCAAACTTCTGGCAGGTTTCTTCCAGAATGGTAATAGCGCGTTCCTGGGCTGGAGAAAGAGGAGGAACAAGGCCCTTTTCTGAGAAGCGGCTCAGGGAGCGGACAAAGTACGGGTCCCATCTATTTTCCATGTCAGCCTCTAATCTAGGTCGGCAGAAGGAGACGAATAGGACTTACTTGCTGTATACTCTTGGGTTGTCGCCCGTCTCGAGGTAGAAGACTGCAGTTTGGATCCATTCCTTCTGCCCTTTGCTCGTCTCGCCCTTGCGGTCAAAATACCAGGTTGGCTGTGTAAGCAGTTCCGCGACATCGGGATGGTTCTCCTGAAGATGGTTCCAGACTGTGTGACTACTAACCTATTCGAACCACCGTTAGCCTTTGGATACCTCCAAACCTCCTCAAATTACGAGAGGAAACGAAAAGAAAGAAAAGCAACTTACAAGATCACTCTCACCCCCCTCCAACGCCTTAGCGACACACAGCAACCCCACCAAATCCGCATCATCGGCATGAAAAAACTGCCTCGCATTCGTCCGATAAATCCTCACCTTGTCGATCGCCGTCGCATCCTCCCCCAAATCCTTGACATGTCCCAACACATGGCCTCGACTATTCTGACTCACGAAATACCCCAGATACGTACCTAACCCCATATACGCAACCGCCGACTTCTTGTTCCCCCACTCCTGCACCGGCAGCCCCTTGAAAAGAATAAAACCCTTGCCATCAATAAGTTCCTTCCTCAACGGCACCAAAAACCTCGAGAATTCCGGCAAAGGGAACTTCTCAGACGTAATTCCTGTTAGCGGTGTGCCGCTTGCCAGAAACGCATCTGCTGCTGCACTGATTTCCGAGACTTCGGAGGCGGAGAAGATGTGCGTCCAGCGTTCGGGGTTGGAAGCGTAGTCGGAGGCTTTCCAGGCGGTGGGGCCGGTGATTGTTTTGGGGAAGGAGGAGTAGGGTTTTAGGAGGGAGTAGATGGGTTCGTGTTGGCCAGATGTGAGGAGGCCGTCTGGGAAGAGGGTTTTGGAGAGTTGTTTGGGGGCGGAGCAGAGGGTGTGAGGGGCGTCGGGCGCGTGAAACGTCAGCGCTGGTGCCATGGCCGGTTTCGGTTTTTTTGTTGATTGAGTGGAAGGTTGTAGGGTGGGATTGACAAGCTGGCGACTCTTCGAACCCAATTGACACTCTTCCTTTCTCTTCAACCTTGTTCGCAACAAGTCCCAATAATCAAAACATATGCACACACACACACACACA
>JALPSE010000080.1:67298-81820 GCA_030558545.1 Bipolaris gigantea
TAGCATTCTACTGACACAAGTCCCCTCCCCCCTCACTTGCTTACCCCAGCCTTTCGGATTCCTCGATCGGGACACTCCCATTCGCGACCGTTTGCATGTGGTGCAATGCAACCGCGCACATGCCGTTGGCAACAAGCTAGGCGAAATGGCGTGCTCGCACGCATCCAAGGGCACAGTTGACGCAAGATACGCAAAAGCCCACCCCCTCCCCCCCCCCGCTTTCAACAACCATCCTTGTCGGTGCTTGCTATGACCTCACCCTGCAACAAGCAAACTGCACATCATGACGGCGGTGCATGGACGTGGCTGTTGTGTGTTTTCTACTAGATTGCCTTGAGGTCGCAGCACCGCACTGGTGCGAGGGGATCGAGGGCAATCGTTCGTTGTGTACAGAGAGCTGCTGCTACATAGATAGATAGGTAGACGTCGAGATAAACAAGTACCTGCAGCGTAGGAACTGCGGAGACAAATAACCCCACTTCGCCATCCCCACTCGGTCGCTCCAAATCCCTCTCCAAACCCGTTGCCCTTATCCCAATCAGACGCCGATAACACCAAAACATGATTGAGAGATGATGAGAAAAAACAACAACATCCGAGCCCGAGCATACATGAAAACCCCTCGCAAAACACAGGGTTGCCGTTTAATGCCAACCCATGCACGTGGAAACGCTAAAAACAAACAAACTTCAAGGACAATCCATCTATGATGCATCCCGGCATAGCCAAGCTGACAGGGCCTAGAAACTCGATAAGCACTCCTCCACAACCGCCTCCAACATGCCCAGAGTATAGAACCGAGCAACATTGCCATATACACTCAATTTCTTCTTAATCTCAGCCTTGTTCTTAGTAGGCGTCCATTCTCCCGCACAAGCGCAATGTTCCATAAACTCGTTGCTGCGCAGCCTCTTGCACTTTCCGCACTTGAGATCCTGCGTGCACCATTCGAGAACCAGTTCTTGTACCTCGCCGACGAGCTGCTCCTCAATGCAGCGCTTGTCGTAGGGAGAGTCGCAGTTGTCGCATTTCCACTTGGGCATGACGGCGGCGGCGTCGCTGCCGGGAAGGATGACGGGGAGAAGTGAGGAGTCGCGGCAGAGGTCAAGATCGCGTGAGGATGTGCAGTCATCGCAGATGACGCCTCGAACGACGAGTGCGGCGCTTGGGTTGGTAAATGTTGCTTCCGCACTGAATTCGCGTATGTCGAAGAGGTTCAGCAGTTCTTTTCGCAGCGCGCGTGCTTCGAGTGATATCCCGCGATCCAGACTAAGGACTTGCATGATGCTCTTGACGAGCTGGAGGACCGGGTTCGTAAGCTTGAGGTGCGAGCCTGGAAGTTCTGGGAAGACGTATTCGGATGCGAATAGAGGATCTAGCACCTCTGCGTGCTGCTTCTTGGCAAAGGTATTCATCTGCTTGGACAGCGGCTTTGTGAATGTCTTTGGTAGTATCTGTGTCTGCTCATTGGGGTCCACAGTCAGAGGTCGAAGAGGAATCTGAGTTGGTCGTGGTGTTGAGCCATCTTCAGTGATAGTTGGGCGTTTACGTGAGTGCATGAGCTCAATGAACTCAATCACCCAGTCGTTGAAGGTCGGCTGGAACTTTTGTGGTAAGAATTGCGCAAGCTGCCAGCACATGATGTTCTCCACAGGTTGGACCTCGTCCTCGGTCACTTTGTCGCAGCCCTTGCCTCCGTAATTGAACTCGTCATACCAAACGAGATAATCCCAAAACTCTTTGATCTCAAGCTCCATAAACTGGAACAGTGGCTTCGCCTTGATGGTCTTGATGATGTACTGACTGTAGGCGTATGCATTGCCAATCTCAGCTTTGGTTGTCTGAAGAAGAAGGCGATTTGGACTGGCAAAGACAATGTGTGAACCCACTCGCTTGAAGTCGGTCATGAGTTGCTGCAGTGTCTTCTTTGACATCATCTGGACGTAGTAGTGCAGAGAGCGATCGTAGAGGAAGGACCCAGGACTACTAACCCAACGGACAAGATGCTGTACCATGACATCGGCCATACTAAAGCCGTGGCCAGCCTGAACAGCTTCAACCCACCAAGCCTTCACCATTTCACGAAGGACCGTAATACCTGCACTCGCAAAGGCGTTGTCTGAGTAGATGACATTGGACCCATCGTTAGCCGAGTCATATGATGGTGCAGCAGGATTGAAGGAGACGGAGTCTGCACCCTCAAGCTCGTTGATAAGAGATGAAGATAGGATGGTGTTGATAGCCAGGTTGCGTAGATTGATATCGATACACACGGATGAGTAGGTACCTGGGTTGTTGATTGATGGCATCTCTACAGTCTCGAGAGGTCCGAGGACATCATCTTTCTCGTATCCAGCGTGATCCGGCTTCGCTTGGCCAGACCACCACAAGATTACGCGGTCTTTTTGTAGCCTTCTGGCATATGCAATGTCGATAAGGAAGCGTGGGTCGTTACTCTCAAGATTGCAGAGCGGAATGTCTCCATAGCGAGCCAGCTCCAGTAAATGAGCAACCCAGGACCCAAGATCAAGGTAATGTCCTACCAATCGCTTGGCAATGAAGGATTGCCAGCCAAGTGGTGGCAATTGCTTGTCAGACTCGTTGGGGTTGAGAGTCAAGATGGGCAAGTCTTTCAGAGCAGGGACATCGTGTGAGAGAAGGGCCTGATTCGGGGATTGCATGACGGCAATGATCGGCCCAGTCTCATCCGCTTTCATCCTCCTGATGACATCACCTATCTCGAGCAGAGCCTTGCGTTTCGTGGCCACTGTTGTCGTCTTGAAGTGAAGGTCCTCCTGGTAATTGATCATATTTTGCCACGGCTCACCGTCATTGGCTCCCATTCGTCGTTGTAGGGCATCGCGATAGATACGATCGACATTCGGCATACCTTGCGAGTCTTTGGACTTATTCTGGATGATTATGTGGGCATCGCTCTTCGAGGTTGAGAAAACGGCATAGATATTACGGTCTCCGCTGCTGACATGGTACAGATATACGTAGTTGAAGGGTGCTTCGGCGAGATATGGTTCCTTAGTCGGCACTTTACGCAGTGCGGAGAGGTCGAATCCATGCTCAAGACCTTTTCCGAGAACGCCTTTTTGGGACTCGTCGAATGTGCAAACGCTGCCCAGTTCAAGAATGGCCCGAATGTTCAACGGAACTTGCTTCTCGTAGACACCCTCGACACTAGAGTGATTGAACAGAGCCGAGATGCTATCAGCTTCAAGGACATAGGTCCCTTCTGACATCTGGAGTTTGAACAGATGAATTGAAGGATGTCCATTCGGCAAAGTATGGTTGACCACCTTTTCTACTGAACATCCACTGATCGATACATCCGGAAGCTCTTCACTCCTCAGATTGAGATATAGTTGTCGCGGTACGATGATTTTGAGAGCATGGATCTTCTTATCGATGAGAACAAAGGCTCTGACCTCTCCCGGTGTTTCTGTTGGCCGAAGTTGTATGAGTTGCCACGTGCTAATGTAGAGGGATTGCGCCTGGTTTCTGAAGAAGCTACCAATCGCGTCAGATGCGTCAACGGCTTTCTCTCCAAACAATTGGCGTCGGCGTTTCCGTGCCTCGCGTTGAATCTTCCATTTCTGCTTCTGGTACACCAACCAGCCGGAGTAGTCTTCATCGATACTCGGCATGACTTTAGGTAAAGCAGCATAAGGATCGACAATCGGTACTGCAGGCTCAGGTTCTTTGCGCTTTGCGACCATCTTAGTAACAATTCCCCTTTTCATCTGCGACTGATTCTGCGTCAACTTGGCGGAGCCAAAATCTTCTAAATCGCCAGTGACCTTATTGTTCGCGACATTAGCGTCACCGTTGGTTAGGACCTTCTTGCTGAACATGTCCGTCATCTTTGTCTGCTGCATCTTGTCCTCCTTCTGACGAATCCTGCGGTCAAGCCAATCGGGGTGCGGCACCCTAGGAACGGGATTCCGAACTTTCTGGTATGCTGCAGGGATGGTGATGAGTTTCTGAATGACAGAGGCCAAACGCTCGCGGTAGTAATCCCAGTCGAGAACTGACCGAATATCCATCTCTCCCGGATCGTCTCGCAGCCATTTCCTCAGAAAGTATCGCTTTACTGTTTCCTCGGCAGAAAATATAGACAAGGGAACAGCGCGTTCGGTAACGGGCGCATTTCTTGGTGTCTTGGAGATGATGTATTTGCAATTCAGCCCCTTGTCTTTTACCATTTGCTCGCCGAGGAACTCGGCCAGACGCTTAGCGGTTGTGATGGCAGTGGACTTTTGCGCTCCGTACTCTTCCAATGTCTTTGTCATGTTTTTGTTCTCGACAATAAGGTCAATCAGCTCCTCGTCAGCCAAAGTTGCTCCGCGTGTATCCAGAATATCGAGCCATCTGTTCGCTACTTTGGCAACAGCACCGTAGGTCTCCTCCAGAGTGGTACCTTCCAAGAAAAACTTGAAAATCTGAGCTTGGAAGTTTTTTATAAGCTTCAGCTCACCACGACGCTTCACTTCGAAACCTTTCAACTCTGCTAAACTGCCATCATGGTTGAACACAGCATAACGCTTCTTCAAGTTCTTGTCCTCTTCTTTCGAGGTGGGCAAGATCATAGCCTTGTAAGGGCCGTCAACCTCGAAGAAGATGGAGTTGTCGCTGTGCTTCTCATATCGGAAGTTCACAGGGTCTACCAACGTCTCGTACTGGTGGTTGGTGTACTGAGCGTGCACTAGATGGTTCAACATGGTACATGGATAAGAGATGGTTAGCTTCTTGCCGTTGCTGAGCTTGAAAGAGAAGTTTTCTGGGAAAGTCGCTGGTAGAATGGCCCAAATACCATCGGTATCTAATTCCAGGGGTCGACCGATGCGCTCGACAAGGGAACGCGCCAACTGAATGATGCGAGCACCAGTCAAACAGGTAACGCCAGCCATCTCCAGGGAGTACCAGCGTGATCCCTTCCGCATGACGTATCCATAAAAGGAGTTCAGAATGACTTTGTGAGCCAATTGCATGGAATCGAACAAGACAATCATCTTCTTCGCGTCTTCAATCTCAGCTGCCGGGGCACCTGCCGCCTTCAACGCTTCTGTCTTGCCTTTCCAAACCTTTTGTTTGCCCTTGAAATCATATCGTCGGTCACGGAAACCGCTAACCGTGTCAACATAAAATGGGTTTTCACGCTGACAGATGATGGCCTCGCGCTCAATTGTCGTCGCATCATGAACCTTATGGTAGATCTTTTTAGAGTAGTCCGTCAGGCGTTTTCTAACTAGAGCAGCCTGCTCGTCTTCTGAGAGCTCTTGAAACGACCGCTTTGGCGAGTTGGGAAACCTTCCGGGGAATTGTTCGTTCTCCAGTGCGTTGCGAACCATGTTGTACTCATCGCGTTTAGCTGGGAGGTATTCACCTCTCCAGGCCCATGGCATCCGACGATCGCATGTCTTTCCAGGGCGGTTAAAGTCGCAAGCCGCGCAATTGGATTCGTTGATCATAGAATCAGGTTGCAACCTGTTAGTTGTCATGATGTTCGGATACATAGACGCAACATCCAAGTGGTAGATAAGAGGTCGCTCGCTACGATTTGGTGTGTTCTTGAGCTGCATCAGCTTATCGACAATTTCAGCCTTGACCTCATCGTAATTGGTAATATCCTCCATCTTTTTCTTCTCTTCCACCTCAATACTGAACTTGAGCGCAGCATCAAGATCACGGAGTAATTCATCGATAGCAGTAGGATCGACTGCAAAGTTGTACGCAATGTCGCTTCGAAACACGCCAGCTTCCAGAGCTTCGACGTGACCTCCAACGTAAGTCTCCGACTCAAGTAGATGGCCATTCCAGAATGCTTCTTTTGGCGCTTGATGTTTATTTGGTAATACAATGCCCTTCTGGTACGCTTGCACCATCAACAGCATCTCACAAAGAGTGCCCGTACCCTTACGTAGCGCATCGTCCGGTCCAAGGGGCAAGATTTTGCACAACGCGAAAATGAAGGGGTGAACATACTTCATGTACAGGTAGTAGGTTGCGACGGCATCGGAAACGGAGTATTCGGCAAGAGTCTGAGGTCGCTCGGCTGCGTAAGGGGTCATGAGTTCGGGGTCAAGCTCGTCTGGATCGTATCCCAGTTTGGCCATTGTGACGGCTTTCAAACCCCGACTACCCTGTGGAAGATAACTGTCTCGACTGACCCAAGCAAAGGCGTCCATGTGTGCGCAGTAGTCCGACTGGTAGATGTCCTCGTTGTTCTTCCTAAACCCGATTTCTTGGTACATGTCGATACCTTGGACGCTGGCTCTTGCCTCTACAAAAGGCCAATCGAAGAAGTCTCCGTTGTATGTGACCATGACTGTAGGTTTGGCTATTTTGATGTGTTCGAAGAATCGTTCCAGTAGGGACTTTTCGTCTGGTTCGTTGAAAATCATGAACGGTCCGTGGTATTCCGGTTTCGGCGTATATTCGAAATCCTGTATGTCTTCTGAGACAATCTCGCGGTTCGTGATCAGAAACCCCTGGCCGTCAATCATATATGATACCATCATGATCTGGTCAATGGCTGCGTCGGGAAACTTCAATGGGAGCTTGGTCGTTTCGATATCGTAGGCCATTACCACAGGGTCCGCAGGTGTCAGGCGATCCTCTATACACTTCATGCTCACTACACCATGCTTGGCCTCGACTGTGTACCAGTTTCCAATTCGAACGTCCTTATCGATGGCTACTCGTACGTGGTAGGGAACATCGTATTCCCGAATATCTACAATGAAATCGCTTGCATCAACGGTAGTCATGAGTCGTTTCTCGTATTCGTAATCTTCATTATCGAAAAAATCAAAGTTGGTATTGCCACTGGATAGTGTTAACCATGCGTCACATGAAGAGCGAGCCGCACTTACTTGGCCACCTCGGCGTAGGTATCCATGGCGTTGATGTTCTTTTTGTTTTTCTCTACTATCGGAGCAACGCCTTTCCGCACAGCAAGAAGATCGTTGACATTCGCGAAGGTAAGCATTAGAAATTTTCTTCGGTAACCAGTAAGATGGTTTGGCATGCTCAAGTCTTCTTTCTCTATGATCTTCACAGTCTTGACCAGACCCTCGTATGCCCTTTTACAATATTCCTCCACGTCCTGTTCCCTCCCCTTCTTGACCGCCAGCAGGAAGTATGGGTCGTATTCGAGGGTTGCTTTGAATGTGTCTCCTTCCTCGCCAATGAAGTAGAAGTCAACACCAGCTCTGCCACCTGGGACATCTTCGTCTTCGACTGTTGTCGAGTGCATATTGACGAGCCATCCCACTCTCTTCTTCCCCGAATCGAAACGTGCGAAGCCCATAGTCTCATCAATGCGGTTCGCCAGGCGTGTAGATTCCAGCTTCTCGTTCTGCGAAGTGGCCTCTCCGCTTCGTAGTGTCGAGGCGTCAACCGTCTTGGGTTTGCGTGGGCCGTAGGATGCGTTGCCATTCTTGCCTACCCGGCGAAAGGGCTGGCCTGCACGTCGGGGCGCCATATTGTGCGGTGGGGGTGCAAGGTAAAAGAGTATTAAATGCTAATTATGAGAACTATGCAGAACAGGGTATCATAGGTATGGCGGGAAGACAGAAGAGTCGGAGAGTCGGCAATTGGTAGGGAGCGTGTGGTGCACAGGGACTGGGGGTGTTGAAGAGCGGATGTGGATCTGCAAATGTCAAGCGCGACGCGTTGGAGCGTGTTGCGCGCTATTCCCTTCCCGGCAAATTGATTTTCAGCCACAAGGTGTGGCCGTGCACATATCGTGGAACCATGGATGCTGGATATTTTCGGCCCTATTCCGCGCCACCAGAAAGTGAGCGACCAACATCTTCCTCCCGCACCAAATGCGCCTATAGCAACTGCAAAATCTGCACTGTACCTCGATTCAAAATATCTAGCTATAAACGCCCAATTCTACTCGCCCGCACCATACCACCAGCCTGTTTCTCGCCCCACCATGTCTGAAGATTCGAGGTCGACGGTTGACCTAAATGCGCTTCCACCAAAGCCCCGCGCGCCTGCAAATGTTATGCCCGGTGGTACAGCGCATACAGCAGGAGGTGAAAAGACATCAGATGCCGGTCCTACATATATCGACGCAGTACGAAGTCTGGGGCCAGAGTATTACTTCAACTTTCACAAGCGACCGTGTGTACGAGACAGTCAATTGCAAGGGTTGACAGCTGGATTTGCAGGAGGAAGCTTAGCAGCTATAATAGGCAGTATGTCAAGACTCCTCAAGCTGATATTCAGTGAAGGCTAGGTATGGCAAAATGCTGACATTGGAACAGAGCCTGTCATCACAGCTTCGAACTGGGCCGTGGCAACTTGGTGTGGTGTTTCTGTCGTGTCCTACCAAGTATGCCAATACTATCGTTCTAAAGAAAAGGCTGGGATAAAACAAGCACAAGAACTCATGGAGAAGAAGCGCGCGAGTATCGAGGCTAAGAAGGAAGCCAGGCGGAGGGCGCGAGAGGAACAGGAGCGGTTGGAGAGGGTGCAAAGGGAAGAAGAAGAAAGGAGAAGAAGCTGGCAGTATTGGTACCAGAAGAATATCAAGTTCTGGTAGCGTCTACCGGGATATAGGATATGAAGAGTGGCGGACGCTGGGCACAGCATGTGTATAAGAATGTGTACAATATGGGATATGATACAAAAAATGGCTCATGTGAATCATTCAGAGGATTTGATACATCAAACCGTTGCCAAAGAACCACTGATCGACAGTATATGGAAATTTCAAGACACAATCTTGTTCAATGAACGGCATCAGCCTCGACAAAAAAAGCATGCATGAGTACTGGATGTCACCGCTCACATATTCTTTCTTGTTCGTCGCTACAGAACCCCTGGCCCGTAGCGTGGCACCATATTCTGTATTATCAACGTTCTCCAGCCCGCGGTCCCTTTCAGCCCTGGCCAAGATGGATTATACCACCGAACCTTTGGGTAATCACAAAAGAAAAGTGGGCGCATAATATAGGCCCAGGAAACCACTCTTAGAGCGGTGAGCTGTGTAGCTAGTTGATGTGACACTCGGCCCGCATTTCAAATCGGTAGCCCGGTGCAGAACGATTATTACACGGCATGAGCCTCGCTGTAGAGCAAAAGCTCTAGAAGATCTTGCCATGGAAGTCGACTTCTCCGTCAACACGTGAAGACGGCACTGCAAACGTCTCTTTTAATCGTTTAATATCCGACCAACGTTTAGTGTTTAGCGCGCTTCACGCCATATCCTCACAATCACTAACTTCTCCCAGCCTGCTTTCTTGCCGCTCGACCCTACAGTCTCTGCCATCCATCCTGCGCCCCATTTTTTTATCCGCTGCTTGACTTGCTCGGGCTTGTTTTGTGCACACAGCAGTAGGTAAGCAACTCCTCTATCCACACTCAGTATATCCGGAATCTGCTCAAGCATCCTGTTCGTTACCACCATGCCATCTTCACCTCCGGCGTAAGATAGCTCCAAAAGGTACGAATCTTGCTCAAATGAGGTAGCTTTCTTCCCCTCTGGGATCACATTGTACTTCTCGTGACTCGACAGATCAGGCAGCTCAGCTGGTACATATGGTGGGTTGAAGATGAAGACATCGACAGTACCTGGACGAATTGCATTTGCCAAACTGCCATTCACGATACCCATGAAAACCGAGCGTTCCTTTTCTCTTTCTTGAATTGCATTTTGAACAGTGTGTGCAGCAGCGTTGCAAGCGAAGCTGTTGATATCAACTCCAAGCGTCAGTGCGTCATGCCGACCAAGAATAGTTTGCGCATTCGCAGCAACAAATGCTAGTACAACTCCTGATCCTACGCCCACTTCGAGCACAGACTTAGCGACAGGGCAATGCTGGGTACTGTTGGTATGACAATACCTTCGAGCACCAGCGGCGGGGTTGAAGACGCATCACCAAATCGATCCCTTAGATATGTAGTTTCTGATGCAGATGAGATTGTGTCGAGCAGCAAGTACGAGTCTTCAGCCGGTTCGTAGATGCGGTCGAAACAAACGTGCGATGTTGAGGGCGTGGGCAGCATGGTTGTGATTTTGTTTCCAGATCGGAGGTGTGGCGTGTTGGCCAATTGGAATGGAAGGAGATCTGGAGCACTCTAAACTAGAAAGCCGAGGCTGAGGTCATCGCTCCTTCAATGCATCCCATTTCCTTTACCGCAACGTCCTGGATATTATTTGCGTACGAATTTTGCCACAATGAGAGCTGGTATACGATTATTAGCGACTGCAACAGATGCAGGTGCATCGAGACCGTTCAAGCCAGCACCTGCGGCTTTGTTGCCGCCAATACCACTCTATCGGCGCCTGCTGAGGTCACATCGAAAGAGGCTAGGCCCAGAGGAGCGCCTGTTGGGTGACATGTATGTGAAGGCCGAGTTCAGAGCTCACAGAGATGTGGAGAACCCTGTACAAATTGTGAGTCAGGCCATTTTCACAAAAGGCGCACCACAATACCCGTGAGCTAACATTCATAGATCGGCTTTTTGTCGGAGTGGCAAACATATTGTCAGATGCTTGAAGGAAATTCATGGAAAGACGCAAAGATGGACAAAGCAAAGATTGATAAAATGAGCGGCATGTACTAGCTTTCTCTGCATGGGGCTTTACTAATTGAATCTTAGATCAACAAATCGGCCAGCTGTATGAGCTAATGCAGCAGATCAAGAATCAGGCGCAAGAAGACGCTGATGCCAAAGATGCGAGAGTAGTGGAAATGCTTGACAAGAAGCCTCCGACGGACCAGTGATTGAAAAAGATTGAATCATGCCACGCATCAACCGTTCCCAGACAAACGCTAGAAACTTCACACCTCAAAACGGAGACCTAAACAACACGCAATCATGCTCTGTATTTCACATCCAGGCGATATGTTATATATCAATAATATCATTACAGTATCCGATACCTCTGCATCCGTTCCCACCATCACTCCTTGACTGTTACGTGGGGGCGCCAACGATATCTTTGTCTCGAGGCCCAGTTTATTGGCTACATGAATAACTGCTAGAGTTCGTATATCCATACAGCAGCTTTTCCGATCCAGAAGAAGTATCTGTGCATACAAACTCAACGTAGTATCACCAAGGGCTCTTTCAGACATCGACCTTGGATATATCGAGCATGTGTGGCTGCACCCTCTACGACTCGCCGACATGCGGCCACTCTTGGCTTTCTATGAGTCAACCCTGTGGCTTTCTCTCTGACTTTCTCAACTGTCCCTATCGCCAGATTTACCAGGCTCTGGTTGCACCACCGTACACATGCCCTACGTGCAATGGCAGTTTTGTAGACCAAGAAACGATGGAAATGGTTCAGGGCTCTTGGGGGTGTAATCAGTCACTTCGAAACCATGTTGGAGGCAATCATGCAATCTCAGGTCAATGGGGTGATGTTCAACTGGCTCTACGTGGACCAGGCAACACTGCGATTAGTTGCGTTGCAACAGCTGGCAGTGCGACTCAGCTAAACAACATGAGACAGGGCTTCACCTACGATCACAGGCTTACAGGGCCGTATGGACCAGCGATTATTCCAGATAGACCGAAACACTACGACAATGGGTATTATGTGGATGGCAGGCACAAGCGAAGCAGACACAAGAGTCATTACAAGTACAAGTACACTGATAAGCCTGCGACAAACTGCATGGTTATGTGAGGGATTTTTTACGGTAGAGGGTGAGGGCATGAGGTTATCCGGAGAGTCACTAGCAGCCAGATCAGCTCAGCGAAATGGGTCATGTGTTGGTGCGCAGAAGCAGATTTGGAGCAGCGGCCACTTAGGTGCGAATGCTAAATTGCTTTCAACGGCAAGCACATATGAAAAATAAGATTTCCTAAAAAAATATTGATCTCCTTCGTCTCAGCGACTGATTTTGTCGGAAATAGCAACATGGGGTTGGTAGTGATATCGTGATCTGAAGGCGGTCGATGCTGGGAGCCGCGCTAAGAGTTGCTAGCGCGGTTTTCTACTCGCTAAACACCACAGTGGAAATTCGTGGCTCAGAACCTCAGCTCTTCGACAATACCACACAGCCAAATCGACATCCACAACCGTCGCCATGGCCAGTACGTTGACGAAGCCTCATGATGGAGCGTACGACAAGACTAACGCAGCTGCGCAGAATCCAAGAACTCGTCTCAGCACAATCAGTCCAAGAAGAACCACCGAAACGGGTACGCATCCCTTACCACGGTTGCACGCGCGTCACAATCCCCCCAGATGGTCCATCCATCTCGTTGGATCGAACACTTTTCGATGCGTGAATCTGAAAGCAACGACTGATTGATTGCAATACAGTATCAAGAAGCCTAAGACGCACCGTTACCCTTCTCTCAAGGGAACCGACCCCAAGTTCAGGAGGAACCACAGACATGCGCTTCACGGCACCATGCGCGCTCTGGTGCGTGGCAACAACGCACTGCACAAAGTCAGCTTCGGCCTGCTAACGTCCGCACAGAAGGAGGTTAAGGAGGGCAAGCGTGAGAGCGCATAAAGGCCGACACGATTACGAGCGAGCGACGATGGCGGTTTTCGATTCCTTTATGAGACATCTGGTCGGCGTCAATGGCATTCGGACTTTCTTTGACAGCTTCGAACTCAAGGGATGGAAGCATGTGGCTTCACGCCTACCGCAGGCATGAACAATGAATAAGTCGAAAAGTCAGCTCGGTTCTCCCAGCGCACGCCTATCCATGTGATGTGTTATATTGGCCGACTCTCGGACAACGTAAAGCCAGGTAAGTGATATGAGTGAGCGAGGTGCAAATCTCAACCCAGCCATTAGTGTGTACAGCAACAGAGCTCTTCAATGCTCGACCTGCTGAAGGAAAATTATCGTGGCAAGAACAACTTACCCCATCATTACCAAACACACTGCCTTTGACCCGTAGGGCACGTGTGCATGAAGATGGGGTTACATTTTTTTCTGGTTCAGAACAGCTTTTACAAGTAAATCCGGTACCAAGAGGTAGCGTACGAAGACTCAGTATTAATATGAAACATTGTTTACTTTCTGACCCTTTGGCGTTGCTCGTTGAGGTAATGACGATTTTCCAAGCGCGTGTATTGCCGAACAGGTGGGGCAACCGAGTGACCTCAACATCGACTCTTCTTCTCATGTCCTTCCATCCCGCCATCCTTCCGCCCCTGTTGACCCTCTAGAGTCGATGCAAGAGCGTCAAGACTGTATACTAACGATAATACGCTCCTCACGCTCTTGCACGTCTCGCCGCAGAGGAAGGTCAGCCGAGTCAGTTCCGGTTCCCGGTCTGGTTGCACAGCCCTCTCGCAGCCCGATTAACTAGCACCCGCTTCCTACCTTTGAAGCTCGTCACCGTACCTTGCTTCTTTCTCTCGGAAATAAGGTCACAGCCTGTTCATTCTCTCACTTTTGCTATCGTTCTCTTGCAAATCGCCTACCTCTTATTCCTACGCCCGCTGTTGCGTCACATCTTGCAAACAACCTACACCATGGCGACCCAAGCCCACTGCGCATACTGCTTTGAAAGCCTGGTTGCGAGCCTCGAGAAGCGGCCCGCCCTGATCCTGGCCCAAACCGAAGTCATGTGGACAAAATTCAATGCTAGGATGGACGATGAATACGCTGAAGCAGCAGGCGCATCATTGAAGCCCGCTGCTATATCACGCATCCTGGCCTCGCCATCTTCATCAAGCAGCTCTTCAAGCCTTCCAAGTGCGATTTCTACGCCCAGTGGAGCTAGCAGCAGTGAAACAAACAGCAGCATGACAAGTCAAAACAGTAGCACAACAAACCTAGATGATAAGATGACGAGACAAGAGCAAGACTCGGACTACGACGAGGATGAGGAAGAAGAACACCCCTTGTTCGTAACCTGGAACACCATCTCGCCAGGGAGCCACGAGAGGCGACTTCGCGGCTGCATTGGCACCTTTGAGCCCCTCCCCCTTTCCACAGGCCTCTCCTCATACGCCCTCACCTCTGCCTTTGACGACACGCGCTTCTCACCCATCACCAAGCAAGAACTCCCATCTCTCGAGTGCGCAGTCACGCTCCTCACGCACTTTGAGCCCGTCGACGACCCCATGGACTGGGAGGTCGGCGTGCACGGTCTGCGCATCAGTTTCACGGACAAGGGCCGCCGCTACGGCAGCACGTACTTGCCTGACGTTGCGCGCGAGCAAGGGTGGAGCAAGGAGGAAACGATTGTTAGCCTGATGCGCAAGGCCGGGTGGGGCGGGCGCAAGAGCGAGTGGAGGGCTGTCAAGATCAAGGTTGTGAGGTATCAGGGAAAGAAGGTTAGTCTTGCTTGGGATGAGTGGAAGGCGTGGCGGGATGAGGTTGATGAGCAGATGAAGTATGCTCGTTAATCGTGGGGATGCCGAAGTCGGAGAGTCTAATGCAGTAGTAGTATTGGCCTGATGAATTTGGATTGTTTTCTTTTTCTTTTTTTTTGCTTGAACAGTTGTCTCTTTTCTAAGATTTCATACTCTCTCTCTCTCTCTCTCCCTCTTTCGGACCTCTACACATACC
>JALPSE010000081.1:5334-26858 GCA_030558545.1 Bipolaris gigantea
GCGTGCGGCCTCGACGTCCTTTGCTCTTCCGCTACTGCTACTCTTGTTCTTCTTGCCGTGCTGTGCGATTTCGTAGTCGTTTTCGTTCCACCATCCACACCCGAAGATGACGAGGAGACAAATCAGGACGAACAGAGCGATGACGGTCATGACGAAAATGAAGAGTGCCCAGACGCCTGAGCTGATGTAGTCGACGAAAGATTCAGAGGCCGAGTTGACGATATGTGTCGCTGTGCCCTTTTTGCCATTGGCATCCCAGTCATGGAACCACATTGAGACCTTTCGCGGGCCTTTGCCGCTTCTGGTTTGCGCTGGCGGTCTTTCAACCAAGTGGGCCTTGATGATTTCATAGGCGCCAGCTGGATCACCTGGAGAAAGCAAAGGCCGCTGCATCAACACTAGCTCAAGCATCTTCTGCTCTTTGCTATCCAAAAAGACGGTTAGAGGAGGCGAGGTAAGATCAGTCCACAGTTCCACAATGTCGAATTGGAAAAGCAGGGCTTTGGGCTCATCTTTGACACGGGCCAGCGTGTACGAATAAGATGCGCCAAAGTAGCTGCCGCCGAGGTTGTCGAGCTGGTTTGAGGTAATCAGCGTGGCCACGTCATCGGTGGATATGTCTTCCAGCACTTGATTGGCGTAGATGCGCGGGAGAATCTTGTTGTTTGTCAATAGGGCGGCGTTGTTGATGTTTAGATGGGCTGAGTCGTAGGGTAGAGATATATTTAAGAGCTGGATGCATTATCAGCACATCTGTTTCGAGAATGAAAATATCTTCATGACAGTACCAGAGCACTCGCGTCCTTTTTTTGCGTCCATGGCGCATCGTTGCCTTTGGACGTGTCTTGGTACAAGAACGGACACTCCACACAAGGGATCTTGGCAATTACGTTGTAGCCTTCTGCCACAGTCGTGATTTCCGGCGCGACGTTTGCCTTTGCAAATGGAAAGTATGCGATGGCCGAGGCCAATGCTGCTATTCGCGATTTCATGTTTGCAGGTGCGAATAGCAAGGCAGAAAAGCAGACTATCTTGACACGTTGGTGGTATGGCGCGTAAGTCAGCTGCGGCGGGTGGGGGCGGCATCAGTTATGTACGTAGTAGCATGTGAAGCCGCGACTTAGCGTGTTTGGGGTGCAAGGTACTTACTTTACTCTATTTTACTTTTGGGGAAATATTGTGGGCAGACCGCAATGAGTTTTTCAGAACGGCCAATCTACGCCAAAGCCATCAAAATAGGTCTTGTCTTATCAATTTTCGTTGTTGCTAACCTTTCCGTCGCGCCATCGAAATCCCACAAGTTTACCTCTCTAATCATCCCATCGTGAACTCTAACATTGAAATAAGAAAACTCCCCGAAGACTCCATTGCTATGCGACCAAGATCAGCTTTTACCATGAATAATTTCAATTTCATCACTCGCCAGCTCCAACTTATTCATCGCCACCTTCTCCGACCCCGTGCTGACTCATCAACATTGCCATGATCGTGTTATCATCGCACCCATTGGACAGATTGGAATATGTTTCGTTAGGGGTATGTACGGATGTTTTTCCATAATTTTGCAACACTCCTTCCATACTTTTTGTTTCGTCTTCACACTCGGCCTTCCCAGTCAAGACCTCCCGTATCGTTTTGCAACTGCGAAGCGCCTCGGCGCCTCCGCTCTTCCCCAAGTGTTCTTCTATATCAACCAGTTTCTTCAAGATACGCTCTTGGTTCGATGCAGAGGTGGATGGTTGAAGCCTTGGGTCAATACTACCGTGGTTGGTGACGGCAAGGGCTCCGATTTCGATAATCTGCCGGCTTCTCGCAAGTTCTTCTGGGCGTGACATTTGCCGAAAGACAAGACCCTCTTGAAATGAAGGGAAAAACGGATTGTCGTTCTCTATGCTGTAGTTTTGATGAGTGGTGTTGGTGTCGCAGTCGGTGTCTTCCACTACGTTCAACGGCGTTCCAATCAGGGTCGGCAACATGCCGCCTACCAGAGGGCTAGACTGTAGCGAATATGGCATGCTCGTGGGCTTCATCGGCCTGCCTCGAGTCGGGGGACTTTGGCATGAACCTCTTCCGCAATGCGAGTGCACGTCTCTCCCCCGGAGTTCCTCCGGTATAGTCCTCGAGCGTGGTGCTTGGAGACGGATGAAGGTCGGGTTCGGTATGCTTGCAGCTACGACCCGGTCCATATCGCCATGACTGAGTGATCGTCGGCGACTGCCAGGCGGCGCCAGCTGTGTCGAATAGATGTGGACGTTGTTCGTCCGCGATCTGGTGGGAAAAGGCCGAGAGTTGAAGACGGGCTGAGGTATATCTGTTTCGTAAAGTCCATGAATTTCAAATGGGTAAGGGTGTGGCTTGCCCCCTTCAGGAGTTGGATACGCTGATGAGTGCCGACTAGAGTTGCGATTTGAGGGTTCAGGTGTCGATATGGCAGAGGAGGCTGATGAGTCCACGGGTACTAGTGAGACATCTCCGTATGCGAAGTCAGTACCATCAAAAACTTCGCTATTGTTCGACGAAAAGATGGCTCCATCAGAACTACTAGGGCCAAATAATTCCTCGAAGTCGGCCTGGGAGAACTGATCCTGATCTGAAGACGAAAGAAAGGGGTCTTCAGTGGCTCCATCGAATGGCGTGCTTGGCCGAGACATTGTGCTGTATCCCAATTTATCACAATAGCCTCGGAGTGGTTGAGAGAGCGTATGGTCGGTTGTGGCACAGAGCTCTATAGTTGCGGGAAGGATGTTGCACAGAATATGGAAAGCCGCGTGATCGACGTCCAGATATAGTTGTCAAGCTGTTCATGGCCTGGCCTGGGTTGAGACATACAGCTGAAGAGAGCTTCGTAGACTTGCGGACCGCACTGCGGTGAGCGAATCAGCGAAAAGCTGTTTGGTGCATAGCTCAGGGCAAACACATTTGAGCTGTGGACCAGCCTGTGCGGGGATTGTTTAGAGCATTGTTTGTGCAATACGCTGGGGTTAAACATTTCATAGTGTGCATCTCGATCTTCATTGCCGTACGTGTCATGCTGTGATACACTTAGTCTGAGTCAACCCCATTGCAAGTGCACAGATCCTCTAAAAAAACCGTATTTGTTCACCCCGTTTCTGAGTCTTGATCTCAGAAGTGTTTCACTAATGCTGCCGATTCATGGAATTTGTCGCCTTGTGCCGGTACCTAGCATGTCTTTCCCCGTAACAATACCAGATACTCATACACGGGGTGGCTTGCCTTCCTCAGTGGTGGAAGCTGGTGCGCCGCCCACCATAGTTTACACAATATTGTACATGTGAGAGTTCGCAAAAAGTTAGGTCGCCATATTCACTCCTTCTTGTTCTCACTGTCTTTGCCTTTCTTCTTATCCCAATTCCAAACATCCCAAATCTGTTCCATGATCAAATCTCCATAGCCCTTGCCTTCCTCAAGCGCCTTCCTCTCTTCCTCTAGACGCCTCTCCTTCCAGTCCTCGTCTTCATCTCCCATCCACAATTTCCCTAATACGCCTTTTTGCTGTCCCTCCTTTCTCTCGAGTGCCTTCCTGCCCTTTTCCCTCTCCTCCTGCAGTATTCTCTGTGTCTCTCGCGCTCGGTCGGTGGGAAGTTCCACTGCACGCATGGGGGAAAGGTTCTGTACGAGGCCGCGGCCGGTGCGAAGGGTGATTAGATGGTCGGCGGACAAGTAGAACCCGATCCCTAGCGAGAAAGTATAGAGGTCCAGTTTTCGCGGTGGAAGCATTGCAATTATTGGGCACACCACGAGGCCTCCAATCGCCAGGTTTCGTACTATATGTTCATAGCGTTGTTGCTGTTCTAGGGCTAGGCGTTGCTCCGGTGGGATGGGCACATTTTGTATGGGATTCGGGGTCGCCATTGGCGGTGTAGGCACTGCTTGCAGAACCGGAGCCCAAGTTTGGAAATTTTTAGTGGAGTGTTTATTTAATGTTTGGCCTGTTTACAAGGTTTCTAGGGTGGCGTGGCGGAGAGGCTTGTGAATGTAAGGTCGAAAAGTTCAATGATGCAAAGACCGAGTGGTTAGCTTCCGCTCGGCTGCAGCTTCCCCACTAGACCGGAAGAGCTGCGGAGACCGTATGTACAGCACAAACCAGCTCGCGATATTCAAACAACGATGCGATCAACTGTCTCACTGGGACCGATTTTCCATCCAAAACAAATGACACTGAGGCACTCTAGATGTGAGACCACAATCGCCTGGCGCGAGTTCGCTACGCTGCCAGCGCACCGGCAGAGCTCGCACTGCGCTGTCAGGGTCTTGCACCCTTTCGCCAGAGAGATGGCGCATCATCATCGAAATTTTCGTCTTTTTACGTCGGCTCGGTCGTCAAATCGTTCCGTGTCGTACCTCACTGGCCCGTCGTCTTTCCTGTCTCCTGTATTCTCAAATACCCCACTACCCCTCAGCCGTTTCGTCGGTGTTTTCTCATATTCATCTCCACCTTGCTGGTTCTTCGAGCCTTCTTCCTCTGTAGCGCCCGGCCCGCCTGAGCTGGGCGCGTCCTCGTATTCATCGTACTTTCGTTTCTGTGCCGTGCTAGGAGTCTGCATCAAGCGCCGCAAACGGCTCTCCTGTAGCCGCCTATTGACTTCTTCTGTAACATCGACATGCTGAACTAGATGGGCTCCTTCCGCCTGCGCTGTTTTTGCGCGTGGTGTGGGTGATTGGCCGGGAAGAGGAGATATGGCATGCGAGCTTGATGCATGAGTCTGGGTGTTGGGCGTCGGCGAAGCGCACTTTGCGCCTTCAAGACTGAGTCGCTTGTTTGAGGTCTTGGCCTGTTGTTGTGTAAGGAGTCACAGCTAGCGTAGGCGGCGCGCATGCGTACCTTCTTCTCTGCCAATCCCTCGCTTTCAAGCTGGTCTCTAAACCTCTTCATGTCGTCATGCAGTCTACCCGACTTATTTCGTAATGATATAAGATCCGTCGCCAGCCAGTCGGGGACATTGTGATCTGTCGCCTCAAGAGTCTCGTTGAGAAACAGCAGCTGGGCGCGTAGGCTGCTAATATGTTGGTCAAAATCCTAGTAGTAAGTGAATAAGTTGATTGTCAATGTAGGTAAACGAGTGAGTTACATCGAGCGATAGTCTTGCCATGTTGTGTGGTGAAGCTAGCGTGAAGGGTAAGGTCGTGTGTGCAGGAGACTTTGAGGTTGCGGACTCCCGAACTGCAGGCGGCTCAAGCTAAACCCTTGTTCAACAATGTTCCGACATACTTCCGATCGGAACCTGCTTCTTTTCCTTAAAGCTGTAACACGAGATCTTGATGCATTTGGTCAATACCAAAGTCTGGCAAATGAACTAGTGTATTTCAACACTACCAAAGGCTTCTTTGAAACCCATCTAGCGGTTATACCAGGAACAAAGGAGAAGTAGTAGCAAATCCCAGCACTAGTCGAGTAAAGCCAATGCATGCAGCGTCGGCTCGCAACAAACGCAATCTTCGTGTCCTTGCCTCATCATCTGGTAGTTTTATCCCCTACAAATCCCCAATCCAAGGGGCTTGGGGGAGCCAGGTTGTGTCCGTGCTGTATGATGTGTGTGGCTTAGCATTGACGCCGTTGGTCGGACTAGCAGACCATGTAACCCATGGGCAACCTAAGTAGCATTTCCCATTCGGGTATTTGGATCGTAGGATCAAGGTAGAAGTGAGGCCCCTCGCTGAGAACATGCCTCACACCAAGCAAGATTACGTGTTTGTGAAGATAATATAGATTCCGGCGCCTCTCATCCCTCATCTTCATCTCCAAAGCTAAGCTTGACTGCTTTGGCTTTCTTTTTTGACTTTTTGGCTGGTTTGCTGGTAGGCTTTTCGGCATTCCCTTCTACTTCGCTCTTGCTATTGCTTTGATCATCGCCAATAATCTTCGCGGCCTTGCGCTTCTTTACATTCGCACCAACTTCAGCAATTTGGTCTTTGGGTTTCGGCTTATCTTGCTTGGTCGCCTTTAGCTCGGCTTCATCTGCTACCGGGTCTTCTTTGCCCTTGCCGTCCTTACCAGAGACGAGCGCATCATACTCCTCTTTGCTCAGCGACTGGTTAGTGTCTTCCAGGACGTACGTCGGTGCATCATCTTCATCGTCATCTTTGTTCATCCTCTTATTTCTGGCAATGGGATGTTCATGACGAGCAGTATCCCCATTTTGAAGTTGTCCACGCAGCCGCTGCAAGAAGGCTGGCTGAGAGCTGTCTGCGGTAATCAGTACCGCTTCCACTCTTCTGCTGGCGCACTCACCAAAGTGTAGGTCCTTGGCCTTGAAGCTCATGGTGAGGCCGGTGGTGCAAGGGCTGGTGATGCAGCAATCTATGCCGAAGCCTGGATGGGATTCCAGGGCTGGAGTAATGTGGTATCTGTCTGTCGCTTACGTAGTGGCAGTCTCCCGTGCGGTCCCTTCAGACAGTCTCGTGCGTGTCCCTGAACCGGAGATTGGCGGATTCTCTGCGACTCCCTATTGACAGGCTGGTCAGGGTACAGGTACAGAGACTGTGTGTCGGGCCTAGTGCGTGAAAGATCCAGCCCTGAGAGCTGGAGCCTCCTGCATCGGCTAGCTGCACCTATCTGCCTGCACCTATCGAGCTGCGCTCTACCTACTTTAGTGAGCTTGGCGCGTCTCCACCCATATGTTCCCTGTCAATTGGCATTTCTCGAAACACATACGCAATCGCCGACCGTTAATAATTTACACTCGACGACCCCGGTCTCCCCTTTCAACACTCCCCCCGACCTCTCGACTCAGAGTGTTGCGCAAAGTCCAGATTCCCATTGATGGTCGCATGTCGGTTCGGAACTGCCATTGAACGACGCCTGCATTCCTCACTCGCCCCAAACCTGGCCGTATAAGAACACATATCCGGCCGCCTACGACTGGCATCACCTGGAAAGAACTGCCACTGGCAGTAACGTCTTTCTCCAAAGCCGCCATCGCAGCGTCACAACCATGGGCCTCCTGCAGGACATGACGCAGAGGCTGCCAACGACAAAAGAGAGCCTGGACAGATTCGACAACCTCTCGCGCCGCGCTGAAAAGACGGCTCCCCGATTGTCCTTCTTCCGCCGCCGGGTACGACTGAAGGGATCTTCGTCCATTTCCATTCCACTGGGCCTGGTGCTCCTCTTCCCATGTCTTGTAATAATCATAATCATAATTCTTTTCGTGAGGTCGCCAGACTCTCAGGGTATTATGAACATGCCTGCGGGCACCCCGCCGTCAATAAGGTGCTATCGCCCCCATTGCAGCAGCACACACTAGGTGACTAACAATTCACAGAAAGATCAGCGAAAAATACGACAAACCCTTCGCTGTAGGCTGTCTCGAGCCCCAGGTCAACGGACCCCGAGCGAACGCTGCCTTCGTGGTGCTAGCAAGAAACAAGGAGCTCGATGGTGTTATACAGTCGATCAAATCCATCGAGAGACATTTCAATCGGTGGTTCCACTACCCATATGTCTTCCTCAATGACGGCGACTTCAACGAGACGTTTAGGGAGGTGATCTTGAAGCACGTTAGTGCTCCGGTTGAGTGGGGCAAGATACCGCCAGAGCAGTGGGGTTTCCCAGACTGGGTCGACCCTGATGTTGCCAAGGAGGGCATAGCAAAGCAGGGAGACAATGCCATCATGTACGGCGGTATGGAGAGCTACCATCACATGTGTCGGTTCTACTCAGGGTACGTTCAAGAACACTGCAAGCTGGGGGGCTGGACTAACTTTCTACAGTAAATTCTATCAACACGAATTACTTGCCAAATACGAGTGGTACTGGCGTCTCGAACCGGAGATTAAATACTTCTGCGACATCACCTATGACCCTTTCATCCACATGATTCGTAACAAGAAGACGTACGGCTTCACAATTGCGGTGAAAGAGTTGAGGGAGACGGTGCCTAACATCTGGAGATATGCATCGGCATACAAACGAAACCACAACCTTACCTCCAAGGGCATGTGGGAAATGTTCGTCGAGAAGCCTAAACCTGAGGACGAGAATGCACAAAAGAAGGAGCCCAAACCAAAGAAGGCCTTCTTTCCCCAAGATATCATGGACTCGGAATTCGGCTCAGACGCGTTGCCTGATATCCACCCAGAAAACATGGAGGGCGAATCATACAATATGTGCCATTTCTGGAGCAACTTTGAGATTGCCAACCTGAATTGGTTCCGTAGCCAGGAGTATAACGATTTCTTCGAATTGATGGATCGCAGCGGTGGCTTCTGGATGGAGAGGTGGGGAGATGCGCCCATCCACTCGTTAGCTGTAGGAGCACTGCTTGGCCCTGAGGACATCCACTACTTCCGCGACTTTGGATACCGACACACTACTATCCAGCATTGTCCCGCCAATGCCCCTGCACGGCAGCTGCCTAGAGACCCCTACCTGGAGCTGACGACAGAGAACGAGAAAGAGCGAATTGAAGAAGACAAGTACTGGGCGACGCCAGACCCCGTCAAAGAAAACGGCGTCGGGTGCCGCTGTAAGTGTGACACAGATGTCGTCGAGGTGGAAGGCAAAGAAGGGTCTTGCTTCCCTGAGTGGGTTGAGGTGGTGGGCGGCTGGGCTTCGCCCTAGGCACCAGAACCGTGGTCTCTCCGTGTTGCGTACTTTTCTACCAGCCTCCAGTGAGCATTTTGTGGGCGGATTAGCATTGACTACTGGTTTCAGTAAGGCGTAAGGTGTTGGTATTGCATGTCTGTTGGGCGGCCCTCGAGCAGAGGATCATCAGAACTATGCGGGCGTTGTCGGTGCCCCTCGGTTGCTGTGTATGGGCGGAATTGCCATATATCTACGAAGACGGACCACATTTCACAATGTATGAGTAGGCTTATAGCCTGGAAGTGAGCCTGATTAGTTATGACTGTTCCTTTGTCGCCGACTTGGTGTTCGCCCCCACCCCCTTTGTCCATGTGAACCATGGATCGTACCCTATCGCTTACTATGCGGGGTACCCCCGTTGGCATCATCGCGCCTTCACCGTGCATCCAGCTGCGCTGTGCCATTATCACTGTTTGCGTATACTTTGAACAATCACCTGGATTGAATACAAGAATTTGAAGCATCATTCACGCTCACAGTAAGCAAGCCCGCAGGCACTTTCATTTGCTCCGTATCTGCCCCACCCTGCCCCCAAGGCGCCCTGACGCGCCTCGCCCGTTGCTAGTCAGGCAGCGGCGACCAGGTGTCCACTGCTACCTATTCCCACCCTTGCCCCTCCATCTGCTTGCCCTCCTTCCTCCACACCTGAGGAGTTGTAAACACACTGTCTCCCACATGCATTCAAGCTGACATGCCTTCTAGCGAATCTCTTGCTTCTCCAGATCTCAAGTTTCCTCCCGTGCGAGTAAACGGATCACTGACAAGGCTTGACCTTGAAACGCTTATGATGCGGTCCACCCAACGCCCGCAGCCAGAAGAGGCAAGCAGTGCTCTTGAAGATAGCAACTATGACATGCTCGGCGATGGGGTAATGGATGTCTCGGACGATGAAGCTCACACGGCATCGATCGCCTCGACCGACGCTCCAACTCCCGATGACACGTCAGACGAGTTCACTGACGATGAGGCCGACTACGAGATGGGTGACCGAGGCTTACAAGACAGCATCTATTCATCGCAAGACGAGCCCCCAGAGCAGCAATCCGACGCACGCCCTGCATTAACAGGCGAGGACTCGACGTTGACCGAAGTGCCGTCATACCTGTCTGGGAGTGAGAGCTCCTGGCGCATCACACTAGACGAGCAGCCGACGGACAATGACGAGGTTGTCCAGGGAGGTAATGTCATTCAGAGCTCGACCGACTATACGGACGAGCTACCACAAGTATTCAGCCGTTACGGCTGTGAGGAGGTCAGGCTGTCTGTAAAGGCAGCCTTGTCGAAGTACCCCTTGCCCCCTCCAGATTCGTACAAGATACTATACATTGGAATGCCTGAGAGATGGGCAGAAGACATCACCACTACCCAGATTGCTATGGCACTCGGTGCTTATCCTAGCCCCTCCAAGTCGGTCATGGTACGCGGGCAGGTGGAACCATACGTCCCTGTCCCGCAGGTGTCTCGCTGCACCGGTCTCGAGGTTGTGACCTCACGTGGAAAGCCAACACATATCGTGGCCAGACTAGAGGATGGCAAGCAGCTCGACTTCAGCCATAGCACAGCCGCCCACTCCCTAGACCGGCCAGATCTTGTCATCATGTGTCATCGAACACAACCTCACTCGCCTAACGAAAGGGAGGCCATTGATTTCGCCAGAAATATCTTTGCCTATGCCGAGATACCATGCATCGAGCTTGCTCAGGTCATCCCCCATGGTATTCCATCGCTCGTGGAGGTCCCGTCAGCATTGCAGGTACATGTTGAGGGCCGAGACGACCCAAACACTGACTACGAGCTGAAAGCAGTATTGCCCCTAAATCATCGCGGATTCAGCAGATTGGACCCATCGCAGCTCAACCGTCACCTTGCCTACATTAGCCCTCGCCTCATGACTGCACGAGACAGAAAAGACAGTACAAAGTCACAAACATCATGGATTGGTGGTAAGATCAAGACGTTCACAAAGAGGGTTGGAGTGCGGTTGCCCTCGGCAAAAATGCTCATATCTGCGCTGGTTCTGTGTGTATTGATACCCGCCCTATTCCAGGGTGCAGCCTTTGCCCCCATGCTACTCCAGAAGGCTTCACAAAGCGTATCAGCATTATCAGTACTCTATGAGGTGGAAAATATTGACCCAGGTACTACTCGTGTTGCGCCGGAATCCTCACGACTCGTGACATCCATCTCTTCTTCGTCTGTCCCAACCGGAATGGGAACTCTTACAGTCGTACCGGCTTCACGGAAGCAACCTAGCAAAAAGCCAAAGATGAACCGTGGAAAGATTGGAAACTTTGAGCTCCAAACCACTGGGGATCACCAATTCATACTTCGCCCTTCAAAGGCATTTTCTTCGAGGCGTAAGAGGCCTCAACTTCAAATCCAGATTGCTCGTCAGTCGCAACAGGTTCCTATACGATACAATCGAACCATCACTGGAGAATACATTGTCGACCTCGAACACAAGTACCCATACGACAAGTTCCACGTTAGCATTGCAACTCACTCAAAGCCTCTACTGCGACAGTCTTTCGAAGTCATGCTCGGCCACAACAAGTCGATGCTAGAACAGTTCATGGATAACGCCAGATCTGGTCTCATGAGTACTCAAGATGCTCTGCGAAACGTTTCCTTGATGGCGACTCAACACATGCAAACCTACATGGATGTGCGGAATGTCGATGTCGCCAGTGCCTCTGAGCAGATGCAACAGGTCCGGCAGAAACTTCAGGAGCAATTGCAGGCAAAAGGTCGTCTGGCAAAGCAGATACCCGGGGCGGCATGGGTGGGTCTACGCGAGGCGACAGCACCGGTACGCACGTCACGGGCAATGAAGAGAGCTAGGATGAATGCACTTCGCCTTCGGTGCAAGATGGAAATGGCCGCAGGACTTTCTGGGAAAGATGGCGAAGAGAAGCAGAGCTGGGCGTGCTCCAGAGTGAAGGGGGATATGTGAGATGGGATTGGGTAGAGTGTACTCGGACAATCAAGTCCAAGGAGGGGAATACTGTGGGAGAACGCCATGCTTGCTTCTGGCTTTTTCTTTAGCGGGTTAGAATATGTATATGTTGCAACAGCATTTATTGATGGACACAAGGGCGTGGAGTTATGAACATGATACCCGGTGTGCACACTGGACTGGTTGAGGCAAACTGGCGCGTGGCGTTTGTATGAGGGCGTTGGGCTGATAGGCTACTGAAGTCGGGTTACAGTTTCAATGTATTTAGCACAGTAATACTCTGGCTGAATGAGGCCTTGCGCTTCAGCCTCGGTGTAAGAATGGACATGTGCTAAAGATTTGGCGCGTGACTTGTTTCGATATTGTACATTAGTGCACGGAGAGCAACATGTGCACTGCAGGAAAGGTTGTGACACAGGACGTTGACGGAATAGCATGTTGGGCAGGGGTGGCACGCACGTCAGAGGGCCTAAAGAGGTAAAGCGCAAGAGGGAGGGGCATGCATCCCACTTGCTCAATTTGTAGGCAGACTGCTTGACACTGAACACCCACTCCTGTACCTACCTAACACAAAGACTTTGTCTCGCCACTACATACCAACCCCCCCAGTATACATTACCAATACAACAGCCATGTCTGAAGCAGCCAAGCCCGACCCCGCCGCCAATCAGGCCGCCAACCCTGGCCCAACTCTTGTCAAGGACGAGACTGCAAAGGTGACAACTGACAAGCTTGCCGACAAGGCCGAGGCGACGACGGAGAGCACAGACAGCAAGCCCCTCACGGAGAAGGCGACAGAGGCGGCGGCCGCAGTAAAGGACAACGTTTTCTCCATGTTTGGTGGCGGACCCGCAAAGGCGAAGAAGGACGAGACCGATGACGTTGACGAGCCATCAGGCTCTTCCAAGAACAAGGGCGATGTCGGTATCTCTGTCCAAGTGGTTTGGAGGTTATGCTAACGTTGCACCAGGACGAGAACCCAGAGAACGAGGAGCCTGATGTTGAGTTCCAGCCCGTCGTCCACCTCACTGAGAAGGTTGACACCAAGACCAACGAGGAGCTCGAGGAGCAAGTGTTCAAGATGCGCGCCAAGCTGTTCAAGTTTGACAGGGAGTCACGGGAGTGGAAGGAGCGAGGCACTGGCGATGTTCGGTTACTGAAGCACAAGGAGAACGGCAAGACGCGCCTTGTCATGCGACGAGACAAGACCCTCAAGGTTTGCGCCAACCACTACGGTATGGATCGACTTGACTGGGGCGATGAGACGATGATACTGAGACGTGCACAGTTGTCCCCGACATGAAGCTGTCACCCAACGTAGGCAGCGACCGCAGCTGGGTCTGGAACGCCGCGGCCGATGTCAGTGAGGGTGAGCCTGAGGCGCAAACACTTGCGATCCGTTTCGCCAACAGCGAGAGTAAGTAGTGTTTGTTTGTCCGGGTGGATGAAAGGAGGCTAATTACGTGTACCAGACGCCAACCAGTTCAAGGAGGCCTTTATCAAGGCCCAGCAAGAGAACGAGGCGCTCTTCGGAAAGTCAGAGTGAGAGAGGTCACAATAAGGCCGAGGAAAAGGTAACCCGAGATCATGGTTGACGGACGATGAACGAAGATGAGCATGCATTGCACGAATAGCGAGGAACGGTTTGGGATGATATTATATCCTGGCGGTAGTAGACGTGACCCATCATCAGCACACAATTAGATAGTAACTCAATTGCCTGGCTAACAAAGTCAATGGTACCTCCCCTAGGTCGGCTTTTTCTGTAAATCGCCAGTGTCGTGTTATCTCTATCCGTGCCAGCACTGTGCCAGGCCGTCTCTCACCCCCACCTGGCGGTGTGAGCAAAACGTGCAACAAGGGCCGTGGTTCTGGTATCAGAACGCCTCTCACCTGATGGAGTAAAGCAGACCAAAACCCCTGTCAGGTAACCTTGCCATGGTGCAGCCGTTGTAGGGCTTGACCGTTGATGCCAAGGCCCGGAAGATCGAACGAGTCGTAGTCCTCCGCCCGCCCCGCCGCGACGTGCATCACCTAGCCTCCACCAAATCATAGCTCGCGACCAGCGACCAGACCAGCCACCGCTTGCACTTCCAACCCTCTTCTCTGCCCAACGCGCTCAAACCTTATCGCCAGAGGCACACTACCAAGGTCGCATACATCCAGACTACCGTCTTAGCCTGCATTCGGTGCATGCCCTGTGCGGAACACGGCGGCTTACAACAACTAGTTACTCTGCCATACTCAATCCTCACGGCGCAAGTCAGACAAGATGCCAGACGTACGTTGCGCCCTCGACAAGTGTGCACCCTATCGTACAAACACTAACAGTCGAGCAGGCCAAGCGATGGGTCAAGCTCGTTACTCACCAAAAGCCCATGTACGTCTGCATTGCGCGTAGTCGCAACCGCTGTCTTGACGCGTATTAACAAGGCCACCCGTTAACACGCGCACAGTGACGAGCCTTCACCTGTCGAGGGCTTTCCCATGCGAACATGGAGTATAGAGATCTGGCTACTTGACGACCAGGGTAACGAGGTCATGCCCAACGTCTTTGAGAAGGCTGTCTACAACCTCCACCCGTCATTCGAGAAGCCCAAGCATGGTGCGTGTGCCATGCCGTCCTGCCTTGATTGCAGCTTTGCTGACCCCGATAACAGTCCTCAAGAAGCCTCCTTTCCGTATCGAAGAGAAGGGCTGGGGTGAGTTTGACATGACGATTGTCCTGACGGCTGTCGGCAAAGGCGGCGACCACACCCTCGAACATGATCTCAACTTCCAGTCTGAGCGCTATGAGGCCAAGCACCAGGTGGTATGTCTACATCTAGCATCGAACATTTCCTAGCCACCAAATTGCTGACTCTATGCCAGACCTTCCGGAATCCCAAGCCGGAGCTCCTCGCCCTCCTCGCAGAATCCGGTTCCGCCGAGGCAAACGGTATGCGCAACAAGGATGCCGCCAAGAAGAAGAGCCGAAAGGACAAGAACGTCGACATGGAGAAGCTGGCAGATGGTCTGCAAAAGCTTGGCGAAGACGACCTCCTGCACGTTGTCACCATGGTCCACGACAACAAGACGAGCGAGACGTACACGAAGAATGATGTAGAGAGTAAGTTGGCCCATCTGCTCAGATGAAACAAGATATGCTGACATGCGATAGACGGCGAGTTCCATGTCGACCTGTACACGCTACCCGACTCCCTTGTGAAGATGCTATGGGATTTCACGGCCTCCAAGGTGGACCTGTAAGCCAGCCTTACAGTGTAGCCATGTTATCTTCGATCGACGCATCCTGATCTACAATCACACACACACACATGATGCCTCATGCACCATTTCCAACCATCTTGTCACATCCTCTCCAAAGACTCGAGTAGCAGCAATCCGCCACTTACTTGACAAGCAACACTTGTATCTTTACACACAGATGCGAGACCTCTTCCTCATGTCTGGACGTGATGCGACCATGATCTGGAGGATAATCTCGTGCCTTATTTCGTTCCCCTGTTCCCTCTCCTCAACTTCGATTTATCCACAAGCCCCGGAGTTAGACACGGGCTTCTTCTACATCAAAAAAAACGACCGGATGAATGTGTATGGGTGGTTTTTCGCAAATCAGCGACCCTCTTTGTTTTTTTACGGAACCGGAGGGGGGCTCGTGGATGGTGGATGCGTATACCAGGTTTTCATTATATATCTTTTTTTTCTTCCTCCATCTGACCAAGAGGCAATGCAACCATTCATGTACCCGTTTTTCGTCCAAGGAAATAAAGTTGTGAATGAAAAAAAAAACGACATTGAGACGTTGACGTGAAAACAAAATGAGAACGAAAAAAAAAGGGTCAAAGCAGGTTGCAAGTACATTTGCTTACGACTGGTGAATATTGATACATCGTACAGTCCATGCAGCCCAAGCACACGGTGCTTTCGTCACTACTCCACGTGGTACATTTAGTAACCATCTCTACCCTCCTTTTACACTCTACCTTCAGCTCAACCCCAAACCAATCCCCGCTCGCATCTCCACATCACTCACTTCTCACCTCCACCTCCACCTCCACCAAGCCAGCTCTCCACCGTCGCCGCCAACCGCCTCGCCTCCTCCCTCCGCTTCGCCGCCACCGCCGCAGCAGTAGCCCGCCACTCCACCGGCACCCGTCTCAGCACCGCGCCCCTGGTCCTCCCCTGCGCAGCCTCGCCACGCCAACGAGATGGCGACCGGCGCTTGAATTTCGCCCTCGTACCATCCGGGTACCGTATTGTCCCTATGAAGAAGGACTCGTGGCGTTTGATGGGGATGGGGGTGCTTACGCGCCGGACTCTGGGTCGCGAAGTACGTTTTTTGATGGCAGGTGTGCGTTGCTTGGGCGTGGGCTTGCGCCTGTAGGGACGATTTCTTGTCGTGGGGTCGGCGCCGAGGTTGCTCTTGTGGTGGCGGATTTTTGTGCCGAATTTCCTGCGGCGGGGAGCGTGGAGACGGCGGGTGTGTCGGGGCTTGGTTTGTGTACGTAGTCGACGGGGTTGGATGCTGGTGAGGATGGCGCCGGCTTCGTCTGCTAGACGAGCGGTTTGGAAAGCTAGGATGCGGAGTGTTTTACTGAGTGCTTCGGGGTCGTGCTCGGTTGGAATGCTCAATTTGCGGATCAAGGGTGCTTCTGACTTTTTTGCCTTGGAGTTAGGTCTCCCCTCTTTCTGCTTTCTTGTATGCGTAGTTGCCGTCCCTGTAGAGTTGTGCTTCTTGCTAGTGATAGCTTTACTGATCCTGCCACCGTCCCGTTTTCTCAAGGAACCCTGCCTACGGCAGCTTGACATTATCGCTTGGTATTCAAGTTTCTGTTTCTCAAATCTCCTCCGGAGTTCGTACAGTATGCGCTTTGCTGTGCGAAAGCTGAGTCCGCCAAATATACTGACACCAGCAATACCAAGGGAACGTACCAATTCTCGTATTGTCAAACTTGGCGAAGGGTATGTGTGAGCTCTTGCACTTGGAGATGATACGCCTGCTTTTCTTTGTGATTCCTCCAGTTCGGAGCTTTGGTGTACAGATTGGGATGGCTTGATTTCAGCAGTTGAGACTTCCAAATCCACGGCTGCATTCTCGGACTGTGCATCTGATTTCAGTGCAGAGCTCGAGAATTCGCACATAGACAATGGTCCGTTGACGGTTGGGATACGTCGGATCCTAACTCCCCGCAGATGATTTGGAGGAGAGTCAACCAAAATATTTCCTGCATGACGACAAGAAGGGTTCAGAGTGTTCCGTGATGATGAAGAGTTCAGTTTATTTGGAGTTGAATATTGCTACTTAAGAATCAGAACACGTGTTCAAGTAAAGATCACCCTAAAGCAGGCTCACCTACGTCCTCGTCCTTACCATCCTGTTCCGCATTTGTACGTGTCGTGGGGTCGGCATGTGAATCAGTTAGGCTGGTGGTCCAAAGGCGCGAGAAGGGAACGTCAAGCTTGGTTGTATAGACCGAGCTAGTCTCGCCCACGCCTTTCCCACGGCGGCGCATTATAGTCAAGGCACCTTCTGTCAAAGCACCGAAAGTGCCCTGGAATACAGCAGAGCGATGCTTTTCGGTCGTCATGTGCTGCCAGGACTCCCCGGGAATAGAATCCATCGTGCTAGGAATCGTACCTAGCTCCCAACCCCAAGACCTATTGACCTTTGAGAGCGTTGAGATCGTCCCATAGTTGTCAGTATCACGGGCCTCTTGAGCAAGTTCAGACTTTGGCAAGATGAAGAATTGTATCGAGTCACCATCTTCCACAACTGGCGTAAGAGTTAATTCAAAGTTTCCTGGGTTGTCAATGCTGGTTGGAGCGCCTGGGCTGTGAGAATTATTGACTGGCATGGGGTCCAAAGACAGCAGACCTGCTTTCTTTCCCCATCCGCCCCCTCCACTTAGGACACGGTGAAGACGCGCCCCTTCCGAGAGGGCTTCAGATACAAGTGTGTTCCAGACAGGTGGTCCGCTGCGCCACAGACGTTCCCAAGCTTGGTCTGGGCCAATAGAAGTTGGTTCATCTTCAACCGGAACACTAAATAAAAGTTTCTCGGTCTTTTCCCTGATTGAGTCTTTCAGATCCTTGGGTATGACTAAAGCCCAAGCAACTGTGGCTTGTACCTGTTGGTCCCTAGACAAGAAGAATCTAGGAACCACATTCTCGAGCTCCGAGGATGCCTGGATACTGTTGCCATCAGTGTCGACAACACGACGAATGATGTTACCCATGCATCCCTCTACAATTCGAGGTAAAGTAAGCGGAAGCAATGGGATGCTAAGAGCGGATTTAGTGTCTGGAGTGGGTCCATCATCAGCTAATCGAATGACATGGTGTGAAGGGCTCGTCTGTGTGACCTTGGTCAATTCGCCACTTGTGCTGTCTTTCTCCCATCTTGAACCAATCATGGTTGTTGGCATTCCTGTTTGAAATACAGTGTTGGCAAGAGGGAGCCGCAATGTATCAAGACAAATATCATCGTTAAGTACATGACTCGAGGTGATGAAGTCGATGGTACCTTGCTCCGGTGGCAGGGAAGATTCATCGGATTCGATAGAAGCGCTGGATGGGAGAGAAATATAGGCTATCCCTTCGAATCCTGTTCCCGCGATGGGCGTGTCCACTTTGCGCCGTGATATCTGAGACTCCAAGGTACTGCCATTCCACGGGTGTGGAACCGGCAGCTTATCTACGACAGCACAAAGCGCACGTATGTCAACATGTGGCGCCTCAATTGCCTTGTTGTAGATTTTTACAAGGGCGCTGCGAAGGAAATCATCGTGGTCGAGTAGGAAATGCGCGTAGGAGGGAGTGACAAAGAAGACGGCGAAAGACTTCTTGTGGGCAATGACAGTTGGCAGTGGCTTGATGGAATTGAACAGATCATGGGGCTACGAAGTCGTAAGCACACGGCGTTCAATTGAGGTGTGAACTTCTCACATGGGCATGGACAGAGTCTGGAATGATTATGCCGCCATGGATGGACCTTCGTTTGGCTGCTTCATCAAGGTTGGTGGATGAAGGTACAATGTAAGAGCGCAGTGGAGAGCGCCGACTGCACAGAACGGCAGAAGCACGCGTCACAACTGGCCATTGCCGGGCAACCAGTAGAGGCATTTGTCGAGGGTCAATTGACGACGGCGTGGGACAAAAGTGGTGTTGAACATGCGGGCATCCATGACGCCTCGACGCTAGGGTGTGTACGTAAGCAGAGCCGCGACATTCGCGACGGGGTACTATGGCTCCGACAATGCGGAGATTCCTCCTGGGATTAATCTGTCCACGACCACTCTTGCACCCTCCTCCCACCGTGCCCTCATCCTTGACCCACCCTCAATTCTACACTCAGCCCGGCCTCCAGTGCACACCTTGTGGCTGTGCACTCCGCCAAAACTTTCTCTAAGCGCCCGCCAGGCCACGTCTCGCGCACCTCCTTGCGCCCAATTACCCTCACCACGACCGCCACTTACCACCTCCAACTTCTGATGCGCCAACCGTAGGCCCTTTTTCACTCTGGCAGCCGCGGTTCGCCTTACCCCTTAGCCCCCTCTAGCCACCATGTCACGCTCGCTCCGACGCCAGAATCCCATCACCATAATCCTCGCTGGTATCCTCTGCATTGGTTTCTTTATCTTCTTCTTCTCCGACAGCGATGTTCCCTCCATATCCAGGGGCAGCGGCGATGTAGCCTCTAACCCACTATCTCCGCCATCCTTGCCTTTTCGCAAGTCGAATGCCAATTCCCCTCAGGTCGCGCCGCCGGTTGTACATTACTACATGAACAATGTGACCAATTCCCGCACGCCTGCTGAGAACGAAGAATCAGTCCTCATCCTCACACCATTGGCCCGCTTCTACCAGGATTACTGGGACAACCTCCTTAAACTCACCTATCCCCATCATCTCATCTCCCTTGGATTCATAATCCCAAAGACAAAGGAGGGAAATGCTGCATACACTGCATTGCAGGCACAGGTAGCAAAAACGCAATCGGGTACCAAATCGAAGCGCTTCGCTGCCGTCACCATTCTCCGCCAGGACACCGAGTCCCCCCTACAATCGCAAAGCGAGGCCGAGCGTCATAAGATGGAGAACCAAAAGGTACGGAGAGCAGCCATGGCAAAGGCACGAAACTCGCTCTTATTCACAACGTTGGGTCCCACGACCTCTTGGGTTCTATGGATGGATAGCGATATTATTGAGACTCCACCCACATTGATTCAGGATCTGGCTGATTACAACGTGCCCATTATTGTGCCCAACTGCTTCCAAAGGTACTACAACGAGGAAAAGAAGGCCATGGACATTCGCGAATACGATTTCAACAACTGGATCGATAGCGGCACTGCACGGGAATTGGGCAAGAAGATGGGCAAGGACGATATCCTGCTCGAAGGTTATGCAGAGATGCCAACCTACCGTAGCCTGATGGCCAAGATGTACGACCCGTCGGCAGATCCTCACGCAAAGGTCAAGCTCGACGGTGTTGGAGGTGCTACATTACTAGTCAAGGCGGAGGTCCACCGAGACGGTGCCATGTTCCCGCCGTTTTCCTTCTACCATCTCATTGAGACGGAGGGCTTTGCTAAGATGGCAGCCCGGTTAAATTGGGAGAGTTATGGACTACCCAATTATCTTGTACGTATCCTTTTCTCGATGCTTTACCATGCTAACAGCAACTACAGGTGTACCACTACAACGAGTAACTCGGTCGACGGCGAAATTTTGAGGTTTTTGCGGGCTGTTCCGTTTCAGTGGTCATTGGGCGGCGTTGGAAGGGGCGGTTTGAAGACACTACTGCAACCATGAGTCTTACCGCCACGCATTTGTGGTATTCATGTTTTGGAGGTATGGTGGCTTGCTGAGCAAGAAACACACCGGTTAGCAATTTTTAGACTTGAAATACCAACATTACAGATTTTTTTTTCATTTAATCGAGCACTTGATTTTTTGTAGCAAAAGAAACAGTCATGTATGTTGCATGGAAGCTGCTCAACTGTTGGCATTTAACAAATTCGCTGTTTGGTTTGTTGCGGAGAATGTGCACCCCCGATAGGCTAGCTATTGCGACCTGCAGGATGAGCTCCACAGATTCGCTGACCACTACGACAATAGCGATATGTTCTTCTGGTGTGATCAATTCAATAAGTAACTTGCATATGCACCTCCAGCTACATCATGCAGGCCATGTCGGGTCCTTATCTCCTCCCTCGCGCGAACTATTTCAACGCTCGCCAGGAACATCCAAGCCGCCTTCCCGTGCTCAAATGACGTTTCCCGAGTCCCGAGGAATGTCTACATGCCACTGCTGATCACGTCAATAAGTCAATATCCCGCCAGCCACAACGTATCTCAGTACTTGTACACTTTCCCGCGTATCCATCTGTAATATTCAACCTTTTAGCCCTCGGGTTAAGACAGTAGAAAAGGATACGCTTTCGCATACAGCTTACCCGCGGATCCGCAATGGCATCTATCTCAGGCCCACGCAAACGCATCCCGGACTCGTCACGCGCAAACACACAAATGTCATCGCAGCCCATACCGCCAACAGAGACATCGCCTATACTCCCGTCCGGCAAACCCAGCTCGATACAGGACTACAACACCTTATCCCCCGATATGCGCGCACGTGACAACGCACACCCGTCTTCAGGGCCGTCCGCTACCAGCGACTCCGCAGCTGGCGCAGAGCAAGAAGGTACCGCAGAACCAAACTCGCAGCCCGCGCGGGAGCACAAGAAAAGCGACAGTAGCAATACCGACGTATCCAACGACACACGAGGCACAGAAAACGGACTCGACACCGACCCCAGAGCAACAACAGCAGAGTCCGCAGCAGCAGCCACCATGCGGCGAGAAAAAGGATGGTGGGCAGGATTCTGGGAGAAATACGGAAGCGTAGAGTTGGACAACAAGGGGAGTGTAGCTAGGGATCATTTGGCACTGGGTAAC
>JALPSE010000081.1:26983-44466 GCA_030558545.1 Bipolaris gigantea
TTTTCTCGCCTGGCTCCGTACTTCGCTCTCCTTCGCCAGCATCGGCATAGCGATAACGCAGCTTTTTCGGCTGAATACGTCGCTGGCGGATTCGCCAGATCATTCCTCGCCGTCGCCGCAACAGGTTAAACTAAAGCAGCTGGGGAAGCCGCTGGGCGCGACGTTTATAGCGGTAAGTATTGTGATGCTGTTGATTGGATTTCACAGGTACTTTGAGGCGCAGCATTATGTTATACGGGGCAAATTTCCTGCCTCAAGAGGCAGTATTATTCTAGTTAGCGCTATTTCAGGCGCGCTGATAGGAAGCAGTCTGGTTGTCATCTTGGTCACGGCGCACGGTGCATTCGCTACTTGAGTATACCAATCAAGAAAAGGGAGACAAGACTCGGTAAACTCGCTTCTTTGCTTGCTTTAAGTTGGGTATCTTTGATTCATTTCCATCGTACGTAATTCCTTTCTTTTTTTCCTTTCTTCATCAGAACCCCCACATATGCATTCACCGCAAAATGCCGTCTCTTACAGATACAGACCCATGCCAGTCCTGTAGATCGAACGCATATATCCCACAAGCACCTTCAACCTTGCCCTCTGACGTCATAAATTTCCATACGCAAAACATTTTATGATCCCCTGGTAATCATTTCCGTCATTTCTTCCGTCGTCTTTCCGGCTCGCGAGGACTTGATAACAGTCTGAATCATCTCTTCGACAGCGTCCCAGTCTGATGTGTCGATAGGGTGTAGGTCGGTCCTGAAGTATGAGGCAATCGCGTGTAGTTGCTGCCAGCTTGCCTTGTCGTGTACAAAGGTTAAAGCAACACCGACACGTCCGAAACGACCGGTACGACCAATGCGGTGGAGGTAAGTCTCGGGGTCTGCATCGATGCCATTTGCCATAGTTGGGACATCCTGAGATTTCATTAGTGCCGTTATTTAGCCCGCCAAAGTTGATGAAGTTATGACTTACATAGTTGATAACCATGGTGACGGACTGTACATCGATACCACGCGCGAGCACATTGGTAGTAATGAGAACCTTGGCTTCGCCAGAACGGAACTGGTCAATGATACGATCACGCTCGGGACCCTCTAGAGCACCGCTCAGTTGTGCGACCTTGTGACCCTCGGCTATCATGCGCTGCTCCAGCTCCTCAGCAGTCTTTCGTGTACGTACGAAAATGATGGACGAAGCCTGTGTCATCAGTCCGTAGAACTTGAGCAGCGTGGCGTACTTGTCGTTGTCCTTGTCGATATCAATGTACAATTGCTTGATACCTTCGATAGTCAGCTCCTCGTGTGCCAGGGTAAGCGTGTTTGCGTTGGGTGCGAAGCGCTTCGCATATGCGATAACATTGGGCGGGAAGGTAGCGGAGAAGAGGACAGTCTGAATATCCTTGGGTAGAAGTGCCTTGACACGGGTACATTGGTCACCCAAACCCTGCTGGTCCAGCATGTTGTCCGCCTCATCCAAGACGAGGATCTTGATGTACTTGGAGTTGATCAACCGCCGCCTGAGCATGTCCTGGACTGTTCCCGGTGTGCCGACCAGGACCTGCGCGTTGAACTGCTGTCCTCTGCGCGACGGGTCAGGAATGGCAGCCATGGTCTTGAGTCCATCCATGAACTGTCCCATATGAGTGATGACACCCAAAATCTGCCGAGCCAGCTCTCGGCTGGGCGCGAGCGCCAATGCTTGAGGTTCGGGGTTGGAGAGGTCGATGCGGGAAAGGATGTTGAGCGAAAAGGCAGCGGTCTTGCCGGTTCCGGACTGAGATTGCGCAATCATGTTCGTTGGTGGATTCAATAGAAGTAGGGGCAAGGCCTTTTCTTGAACCTTGGACGGTTTGCGGAAGTTCATGTTACGAATGCCCTTAAGGAGTGCCTCGGAGCTGCATTTGTTAGTATGTGCAGGCGACGAGCGCGTCCAGCTTACAGTTGCAGATCTTCGAACGACTTGACCGAAAACAGAGGGTTGTTGGGGTCAGCCTGCAAGTCGGCAAGTTTGACCTCGACATTGAATTTGGTGTCGGTCAGCTCAGAGCCATTGCCCTCAGGGCCGCTGCCATCGACCTGGGACTTCTCGACCGAGTCTGATGGTGTCTCTCCAGCAGCAGCATCTTGCTTGATGGGCGTGTCCTCCGCTGACGACATAGCTGGTGGCTACTGTAGTTCGCGTTGCTGGCGGTGAAGTTGCGTATTTCGCAGCCTGGGGATCTTGGTGTTGTTGTTGGATGAGCGAGGTTGTTTGTGTTTTTGAGGCAATTCGGTTAACAGATATATAATTGCGTCGGTGGACACACGCGACTGGAAGAATATGCTGCTGTTGCTGGACTGTGTACAGAGCACCGCGTGGGAAATTGTGAGAGCTCCAGAGGGCAGCCTTTGGCGGGGCTATGGCACTAGCCGGATTTAGCGCCCGCGCCCGCGTCGCATGGACAGGGCCCGGCGTACGTAAGTACATATGTACGTATCCTATGAGCCTACTGCATCTTGTCGCGACCGAGCAAAGCGTCCACCTTTTTGATGCGCCTGCAGACTTGTGTGGCTCGCACTAAGCGCTGTTCACAGTAGAGCATAGTGATATATACCAAACACAAGACCGTACCGCTGCAGCAACGTCATCGGATCAGATCCCGGCCTTCCTGCCCGGCGCGAGCACCGCCTCCTCCTGCCTCCTCCTGCCCCACACTTGGGCATCCTATACCCAAGGCTCCTTGTACACACATACAACACTCCACGTAACCCTCGCTGCCCTTACCCCAGAAGTCCTTCACCCTCTATGCCCGGGGTGCCCGTCTCCGCCCTTGCAGCCTTCGACCCATAGCTCTCCACGAATCATGGACGTTGATATTGCGCCCCAGTTCGGCGTTGAACTCAAGGTATGCGAACGCGACTGTGCGACACTACCGAACGTGTGCTAACGTAGAATTCCAGGATGGCTTCAAGACTGTCAACGCTTGGGTATGTTGCCTGTGCCCCATTATGTCCGCCCTGCGCGCTCATTGCCTGTGCGCGCCGTGAGGTTTGCGCTCTTGTCGCTAACATGAGAGGCTGCAGGTCTCCGGCGGTATCTCCTGGCTAGATGACATTCAGCAATTCTACCGAGAACGAAGCGCCATAGAGAAGGAGTATTCGGCGAAGCTGGGCGCATTAGCCAAAAAGTACTACGAGAAAAAGGCAAAGAAGCAGAGCAGCTTGAGTGTTGGCGACAACCCTACTGTTACTCCCGGCTCTCTGGAAAGGTACGGCTTCCGCTGCCATGGCATGAGGTCAACTAACGACAGCCCTCAGCGCCTCCATGACTACATGGGGGGTCCAGTTGAGCACTCTCGAATCTCGCGCAGCCGAACACGAACAATTTGCTGGCGCCCTCATCACACAACTGGCTGAGCCCCTCAAGGTTCTTGGCACGAGGACCGAAGAATTGCGCAAACTTCACGGAGACTACGCAGCCAAATTGGAAAAGGAACGGGATAACCAATACGCAGAGTTGCGCAAACAAAAGGGCAAATATGACAGTGTTTGCCAGGAGGTTGAGAGTCGGCGCAAGAAGGTTGACACTGCGTTCGACCATGGCAAAGCAAAGGCTCGTAATGCATTTGAACAACAGCAAGTCGAAATGCGCAATGTCAAGGTAGGCCACGCGCGCACTAAGCTCTATTGTTTGATTGCTGATCTCTCACAGAATACTTATCTGATTAGCATTAATGTGACCAACAAACAAAAGGAGATGTACTACCATGAGTATGTCCCTGAGCTGCTAGACGTAAGTACCCTCACGGGCAAGTCGGGCATTGTTGACCATCGCAGAGCTTGCAAGATCTTTCCGAGACACGGGTTCACAAGTTAAATACTATTTGGTCGCTTGCCGCAGAGATTGAGACTCAAACGCTTACCCGAAGTGCGGAGTATATGAAGCATCTGGCTGGCGAGATTCCGCGCAACAACCCCTTACTTGACTCCATGATGTTTGTGCGACACAATGTCGGTCCATGGCAAGAGCCGGGCGATTTCCAATTCGAGCCCAGCCCTGTCTGGTTGGACGATGCCAATATCGCCGTAGACGAGTCCGCGACCGTGTTCTTGCGCAACGTACTTACAAAGTCAAAGTCATCATTGGGAGAACATAAGCGGGAGCTCGAAAAAAAGCGCAAGGAGGTAGAGAATGCTAAAGCGGTACGACAAAAAGCAAGAGAAGGAAACGATAAGAGGGACGAGGTGGAAATTGTTCGCGCCATCTTTGCGATACAGGAAGCGATGCACGAAGTCGAGCGCCAGAAAGTCAGCGCTGAAGTCGAGGTTTCTACAATCACCTCCATTGTGGGTGATCTTAGCATTGGCGCAAGAAACCACAAATTCAAATCTCAAACATTCAAGATACCTACAAATTGCGACCTCTGCGGAGATCGGATATGGGGTCTATCTGCAAAAGGCTTCGACTGTAAAGACTGTGGGTACACATGCCATAGCAAGTGCGAGATGAAGGTCCCTGCAGACTGTCCTGGAGAACAGACCAAAGAAGCGAAGAAGAAGCTCAAGGATGAACGACAGAAGGCTGCGCACACTGTAACTGCAACGAACGGTACCGCAGCGAGTTCGGGTGCAGAGATGCCGCGTCTAGGAAGAAGTGATACAGTAAACTCGATGAACACGCTGAGCTCTGGCTACTCAGCAACCGCACAGCGATCGATAGCCGGAGGAGCCATGTCGTCGACCATTGAAGAAAGCACCCCCCCAGTCCCAGAAAAGAAGGCGCCAGCGCCAGTACCAGGTCCTAGAAGAAATCGGATAGTCGCACCTCCACCTGCCCAGTACATCAAGGCTGACGACGACATCCCGACTCCCACATCAAAATCTGCTGAGCCAAAGGGCAGAATGCTGTATGG
The DNA here is from genome assembly GCA_030558545.1 of Bipolaris gigantea. Classification (NCBI taxonomy): domain Eukaryota; kingdom Fungi; phylum Ascomycota; class Dothideomycetes; order Pleosporales; family Pleosporaceae; genus Bipolaris; species Bipolaris gigantea. The sequence continues at coordinate 31,869 of JALPSE010000081.1, forward strand.
TTACCAAGAAAACGGCGATGGCGAGGTGACTGTGTCCGAGGGCACTGATGTTACTATATTAGAACCTGATGGTATGTCTACTGTAATTCCCACCTGCATTCAAGTTACTGATAATCTACTACCAGACGGATCTGGATGGATCAAGGTTCGCGCTGGCTTCAAAGAGGGCCTTGTTCCTGTAGCGTATGTGGAGATAATAGCAGCAACTCCGCCCACTACAGCCTCTACATTCTCATCAGCGCGCCCAGACTCGACATACTCTGCATCTTCTGCGTCGACATCAAATTTGAACTCGGCAGCTCCTGTTAAGAAGAAGGGTCCAGCAGTAGCGCCAAAACGTGGTGCAAAGAAGCTCAAATACGTCGAAGCACTATACGACTACACTGCGCAAACCGAGGTGGAGCATTCCATGGCAGAAGGGGACCGCTTCGTGCTCATTAATATGGACGCTGGCGACGGATGGGCAGATGTAGAAAAAGATGGCGTTGTACGCAGTGTTCCCGCAAATTACATTCATCTAGTTTAGGCCACTCGCCTTGTATCAGTCCGGGCGATATACACTTTCTGATAGGGCAGCTGGCTCATTGTATCATCAGGGTCAAGATGGCAAAGAAAAGGGCGCTCTTTGTCACCAACACGGCTTGATATTCTGTACATAGTTTAAAAGAACTATTATTATCCGAGGACTGAGTCTGATCGTACACTACTGCTACTATCCCTAGTACGTAGATCTCAGATGGGCCACTTCGAAGTAGAAGCTGGCTATGCTAGACCAAGCCGGCATGAGAACAGGCATGGTCGCAAATAGCTCCTGTTGCTTCAATGTTCATTGTAGAAAAGTCAGCGAAGTCAGCTCTCAGTCCACACCTGTGTCACTTGTCCACCTTTCTTCATTCTCTTATCATGAGCATCATCGCGTTTAGTTGTGGCATGATGTATCCGGTAGCGTGGGATGTTATCACTCGTAACTACTACCTAACCCGGTATATGCCAAGGCTTTGCAAAACATGACAACAGGGCTACATCAACGTACAAGGTTTGCGGCACATTGGCTTTGGACAGTACCTGGTAGAACCCCGGCCACGTATTTTTGATTCAGAGCACAGTTTCATCGCGGTTCAGCTTGGGTTGGACCCTTGGATTGACTGGCTGGCATGATGGCTGAAAGGGGTATGATCGGGCTGAGCGCACAAAAAGTCAGTCGCCCAATGCCACGTTCTTCGCAACACGTGTGCGAATGAGGAAAGACCCTTACATTTGACCGCTCACAGTCGGTACTGAATGTCCGGTCTGACTTTACTCTTTACTATTATCGTACCAAGAAGACATATCTAAATGGTGGTAGTAGAGTGGCGTCAGGTTGTCTGCATTCACATCCAATACGTAAGATCAATATTGCAGTCACACTATTGAGAGGAAACTGCTGCTGATGTGACTTCAAGAGACAAGCAGAACAGTTCGACTATGACGGTGGCTGGTGCGACAATCCACGCTCGTGGAATATATGTGCATGTGGCTGGACATGAGCTAGCTCAGGGGCGATGTTGCACAGAGTAACCATGTAAGAGCCAACACACACGGAAATTGGCTTTTATCCTATGGGAGAATATGGATTGGTGAATTTCCTATCTTTCATTACGCAACAGGCTAGTGCTTGGTCCTGGATCCATGCTACCATGGTTCTACAGCCAAAGACCGTAGAATGGGCAGTTGCACAGTTTGATAGACCAAAAATGCACTAGATGGATTGAAGCCATGAGTCCAGATAAGCAAACCAAAAGGCTTGCACAGACGAGAGTCAATTTATTTTGCTCGCCCTCCTTTACATGCCGCTTGCTTCTGCAATCTTCATCACTCCCCTCTCCACCTGTTTGAAAGGCGAGTAAGGGCCTCTTACACACACCGCTCCTTTCCACTTTTCAAATAGGTAACTGTCAATTGGCCGAGAGGGAAAGCAGCCATCTGTTGTGCGTCATCTGCTTCGTTGCTGCTTCCTATGCAAACAGAGCAGTCCACTAGCGAAGGCGTGTCTTGGCACGGGCATACAAACAAACCGCGTTTATTCTCTACTTCACCATACAAGGCGTCCTACGAACCCTGCTCGCGAATCATCATTCACACTCAATCCAGTCGTTCACCCTGCCACAGTCATTCTTTTGTCCCCACACCTGGAGCTCCACCTCCATCCCACTCATTAAGCACTACCAGCATACTTCGACGCTTCACACTCTGACTTGAGCAAGCCCAAAGCGAGAAAACATTGCTTTACATACAGCAGGATTTGAGCATTGGCCTAAGGCACTTCTTTCGAGGGACGAAACAGGTTCGATATACCACACTGCCCCGCTCCATTGCAAAACTAACCTCCAATTGCTGGACCATTTAGCCATTTGGCACACAGCCATTGCACCAAAACGAGACTGAAAGATGAAGATCCAGTACGTCGTTACTGCAACCGCGCTTGCTGCGGTCACGTCAGCTAAACCGCATCACTTGCATCAACGTGCCTACTCTCAAAACGCGGTCAAACGCAACATCGTCTATGCTCCGGCCGCGACTGAGACTCAGATCGTGTACTGGCTCGATGATCATGCGATTTCTGAAGACGAGGTTCGCGAAGGTATAGCCAATGGCACTTTGATGTGGGGGCCCGGCAACGTCTTGTCATCAACCGCTGAGCCACATGTCGCATGGCCCACTTCGCCCCCAACCCCTAACCACCAAGCGCAAGCTGCGGGTATCGGTTCTGGTACGGCGATCGAAGAAGTTGTGGAAGTCCACCAAGAAGAGGGTTATCCTGAGAAGCCTGTCGACGATTCCCAGACTAAGCCGGAAGAGCCTACAACTGAGGCACTGCCGAACGGCACCACTCCTCCAGATCTGTCAGCCACACAACAGCCAGATTTCCCATCGAACCCTTGGGCTGACTTGGTCGACAAAGATGGGCATTGTGCTGAGTGCGACAAGGTGTTCCCGGATGGCAAGATCGCTTGCACCGAGTTTCCCCACGGGTATGGCGCATTACCCATCGATCATGAAGGCTTAGGTGGATGGTCCGGTATACAGGACCCGCAATATGTGGGATCCGATGGCTTCGATGACATTCTGACCGTTGTCAAGGGCTCATGCTCTGACGGTACTTGCTGCAAACCAGGGAGGTATTGTTCGTATGGGTGTCCAAACCCGTACCTCAAGGCTTCCTTTCCATCCACTCAAGGAAGGCACGGCCAGACTGTCGGCGGCCTATACTGCAACAAAGAAGGTTATCTGGAGATGGCTGACGGCAAGATTGCCGATACGCTATGCGTCCCAGGCTCCAAAAAGATGAGTGTAGAGGTGCAGAACAATCTAACGCAGACTGTATCGTTCTGTCGCACCGACTATCCAGGTCAGTATTCTTGCTATGCGAGAGTATTGATTTTGACATGAATAGGTACTGAGTCCATGACCTTTCCGGTCACTGTTGGACCAGGTCAGACCGGTTTTCTTGCCAACCCCGACCAGCAGACGTACTTTTTCTGGCAGGGTAAGAGGACCTCGGCTCAGTACTACGTTAACAAGCAAGGCGTACCTGAGGACGAAGCCTGCACTTGGGGTACGGAGATGGGCGGTAAAGGCAATTGGGCGCCAGCAGTCTTCGGTACTTCATTTGACGATGGTCCTATTCAGCAGGGGTTCTCTAGCTTGAAGCAAAATGAGCTGTGCAAGCAGGAGAGGCTCGGGTACGACATCACGTTCGTTGGTGATGGCGTCGTCTCGGCGTGTAGGTACAAGAGCGCCACCAACCAATGGTGTGAGGGTGACCAGTGTTGGGAAAATCCAGATCGTGGCTGCACTGTAGGTCACAGCTTGATTGTCCTCAGCATGAAACTAATTCTTCATCCTAGGCCGCCATCACGCACGGAGACCTTACCGTGGTACTTTCGGAAGGATAACAGCATCCGATATCGCCTCGTGCACCGATCTAGCCCTCTTGCTACCGTTTTCTCCTTCCACACACTCACCCGAGTGTCATCTCTTCTTGTGTCATCTTTTCCGTCTCTTTACTACTGTCACATCAGTCAGCAATTTGGCTCATGTCTTTCTGGTCCATACTTTCCACCATGTCGAAAGTTGCAAGAGACTGTAACGAACTATCTTGACGGGATCTTTTGGAGGACTTGAAGCACTCTTGAAGTAGGTTCACAAACATGCTTTCTTTCATCAGTTTCATGTACAAAAATTTCCTTCTCTTCTACAAGGACGTTATTCGGGCTAGCCGGGGGAGTGGATGACTAGCTATTTGGCCATGGATCATTTCGGATTCGAAAAAAAATGGATGGCTTTCGGTCGCTAGTGGTTAGCAAGGTAGGGTTTGGTGATATGGCTTTTCCGTAGTGAGCGGTAATAATTAGCAAACTTTTACATTTCCATGCAACAACAGAAAACACCAAGCGTGAAATCACTTTTCAGAGTGAGAAGAGGTAGATGAATACGCTTGGATTTTGAACTGGAGATACAAACCATGTATTCGAAAAGAAAAAAATCATGGTAAAATGTCGGCCTCCCACGTCTCGCGCCCAACGCGCAGGGTATCGTATCGTGATGAAGATTTGAAGAAAAAAAGCAAACAAACACGGTTCCAAAAACAAGGTCCTCCGACGCGCAGAACAATAATTTGCGTCCAACGCTCTGTTCGGTATGCATACAAATCAACCCGCAGCCACTCCAACAGAGTGTGACATACAAACATATACAGTAAGCAAACAAAGCATTGCGCAAGCATGAGGGAGTCGAGAGACGGTTGTGGTAGGGACTGTTAGGCCGAGTTCCAACGCTACGTTTTGTCGTGCAGTCTGGATGTTGTTGGAATCCATTATAGGCAATAACTGTTAGACGAAGCAGAAGACCAGAGTAGACCTTGTTTGTTTTTATTTTTTTTTTGATAAAATCGTCCGGTACCATCGTTGTTGACTTTACTGCCAATCGTGTATGATGGTCCCGATGACTTTTCGAGCAAGCTGTAAGCTGTTTGAGGCGTATGAATCCATGGCGGCGGATGAGTCAAGGCACACATTTCCAAAGCTATTGGTATTCTAGAGTGGCCAGTTACATTAACCAACTTGTGTCAATAACAACGGTAAAGCCACACATACCCCCATTTACATGTTTGAACTGGAGCCTACTGGAAAGTTCATGAAATCCGTCGGATCGTTCATGTTGAGGCCAATATCAGGAGTGAAGTTGGGAAAAGTGTTTTGTTCCGCGGTCGAGATGTCCTCAAGCTGCTCTCCGGTGTGACCGCCATGTGTTAGACAGCCTACACATGCGCACCCGTCCCCGCATTGGCAAGTACCAGAGGCGTCTGAGCAACCTGGCAAGGTCATCTCGTTCCAGAAGTATGATGACGGTGAAAGAGTGGAGGTGTCTTCATCTTTGCTGTCGCTAGGGCTATCAGCAGCCGATGAGCCTACCCCCTCTTCTGTCTTCAAAGGGGTTTGGTTTTCGGCGCTGGTAGTAGGAGCAGCATAGTTAATGTTCTTCATAAAAGGGGCCTGTGACAGGTCGGGTACTACGTTAGGTGGCTGTTGCCAGTTTCCGGATATTGGCATGGGTTGGTGGTGTTTTGCCGGCAAGTTGAGACCGACCTGAAAGCTCATTTGTGTTGGGGTAGGCGTTGTCATGCCTTGTGACATTGCATCATAACTCATTCTGTGACCTGCTTCAGCTCCGTAGCCTGGTTGATGAGGGTATGTTGGCATATCATAAAGAGGTGGGACCATTCCCCCAAACCCGCCAGTGTACTGAAAGTGAGCCATGACCCTAACATACTCCATCATAGTGGCATTGTTCGGATGGGCGGCGCATCCGAAGCAGCTACATGATTCGCCGCAGTGACAATTGTGTTCGGGACCATGCTGACCGACCGAAGAAGTGTTCATATGCGGCGACATGGGCGTGTTCACTCCCGGACTCATTGGCACAGGGCTGTTCTGATGATAGGCCGCTGCCGCATGGTTATAGATCGGGGTACCGAGGCCAAAAGGATTCGATGTAGTCGGCGACATCGCCTGAGGAGAGAACATCTGATACTGCGGCGGCAATATTTCTGGAGCTTGCGGCGGGAACTGAAACGATTGCACGGGATGTTGATAGCTGTTCGACTGACAACTTGTAAGTGTTTGCTTGGATGGCCCAGAACAGCAAGACTTCCTCTGTACTGGTGGCTCTGGGACTGGATTGGATTTATTGCCACAACATCCCCCTGTCTGAACTGGTACCAAGGCCAGCTTCGGCTTACAACAGCTCGAAATGGAGTCACTTTGCGCAGGCAGTAGGCGTGGAGTTGAGCTTGCACTTGATGGTAGTGATGGAGCGTTGCTACCGCTTGTCTCGGAAGGGGTTTGTGTGTTCGAAGAGGTGTCGGTTTCGGCGTCTAGACCGGCTCGGATAGCCTTGTCTAGGTAAAAAGGGGTGACGGCTGCAGATTTTCGTCTACCTTTGGAGATTCGACTGTTTCCAACAACGGTAGCTGTGGGCGCCTCGCGTTCGGACGGACAGGCGCATTGTGAGGTTTTGGGAATCGTGTAGTTGATAACCACACGCTCACAACTACATGAACCAGCCGGATGCGGGCAGCTACTCAAAGGTCGACCAGGCTTCCGAACCTCCACCAGTACTCGGTCTCTGTGGTCGCATTTCGATGAGCGATGACCGCGGATGCACGGGCCACTACATTAGGTTAGCATCTCTTCACGGTGAAGGAATGCCGTCAAAGGGTACGCCGCGTGCTTGAGAGGTGGGATGTTGTATATTCAGAAAATCTTCGGCGCAGGTTGCAAGCATGCAAGAGATTATGCAGTCAGAGTTTTCAGGAGGAAAAAGCGATAACAAGCTCCCAGAGATATGAAAACTTACCAGGCCACCTTCTTCCGCTCTCCGTTGACTTCGGCCCACATGGTGCAGGGTTGTAATGATTCCAGAGAAAATTTGCTCAGTCTGCACCAAGTGACGGCAAGTAACACCGTGGATCCGGTATCAAAGAACAAAGTTGCTGGTGAATTGGATGAGCGAACGTCTACCACGCACGCACACGTGCAAGCAGGTTACAGAGGGGTGCAGTGGCGTGTGGCGCGAGATGTAACCAAGAGCCCTGCGTGAGAGACCCTTGTCGGCTGGGGCGATAGCCAACGGGCTCGACTGAGGTCAGCTTGACCGTCCGGCTGTGAGGAAATAGATTGGGTGCCAGATCCGACCTGACATGTGTGATCTGTTAAGGGTCCAGTTCCAGATGTGTGGAGGGTCAATAACCCTGGAAATTACTGACGGATAGCGGCCACTAAGAGTGAGATGTGGTGGCGCCTCATGCAGCAGTAGCGATTGTGAGCAGGAAGCGGTTGAAAGCCGGGTCGGTACGCACGGCCTACGCCAGGGTTGAGCGGAGCAACGCAATGGGGCCAGATGTACCGAGGAAAAGCAATCGAGGTAGAGCAGTTGCAGTGAGAGCCCACGTTAACAAGCAACTGAACCAGCATAAGTTGTCCGGGGATGGCTGGCCTGTTCAGATACAGCGTGGGTTGTGGCGTATAGCACCTGACCGTCAGGCCATAGAACAGATACAGCAGTCAGTTTCTCGCGTGGCTCATCGGTGACGGTCCTGGAGCCACGGCGTCAAGGCGCGGGAGATCTTTGGTTGGCGCTCAACGGATTGCGGTGAAGTATGTGGATAGGAGGGTCGTCAGGAGATGGATTGGGTTTAGTGTCTTAGCGTGAGCAAGTTTCTTACTAAGGGGCCTTAGTTGCTTCACACTGGTAGATAGGGAAGGTACGTACATGTGAGAGAAAACCACCGGCCAACAAGCCGTGTGGTAGACCAAAAAGAGGAAGAGAGCCGGTTGCAACGGGGCGGGTGCAAGTGGCGATGAATGACCAGGTGGCACAGAGAGGATCGCTCTGCCGGTGAAGGTTTGTGGGACCACGGAAACTATCTCGCGGCTGCCGGGCACGGCCATCAGACTGAGACGTGGGGATATAGAGTTGCCGTGCCAGTGGGGCTTTTTTGGCCTGTCTTTGCACTCGAACACCGCGATACCAACATGGTCATGTGCGTAGGTGGTACCCTTGAGTTTGGCGGCAGCGTGCGCACCCATCGTGGCGCCAACACCTCCACGCTACTCGAGCCGCCCTGAGCTTGCCCAAACTCCGAGTGACACTGGATGCAGCAGCAGGCGAGATTCGCTAAAGGCGGGATGATTATACGATGTGCTTGAAACCGCCCTGAGCCCATGACGACAGGCCGTCTGCTAGTCCAGACGATAGTGTTCTAGAAAGCTGCCTGACCGAGTAGACGAGATGGTGTCTCGCATGGCTAGTGTGGCTAGTGTGGCCAGTAGCGCACGTGACTTTGTCTGTGGCTCATCGCTCTGAATTACCCGAATTTCAATCATGAGCCAAGACATTCTCTTCGTAACATCGTTCTTTTCACCATGTCGTCAGACGCTGAAGAAGAGGGTCTGGATCTATTCCAGGAGCCCGCTGATTACTACCAACCAGAAAAGCAGGCAACTTTTGCCTCTCACAAATTACTTTCCGGCAAGGACCTTACTGTCCGGCTGGTGGGACACAATCCATTGTGGGTAAGACCCCATTCATGCATCAATGGTTTCAACCACAGCGTCGAACTTTTGTTCATTCTTGGTGTCCAAAAACAGTTCTCCTGGATTTTCCCCCACTCTGCCATTCAACACGATAGATTTTCTGGCGACCCCATTCTTTCAAAATATCCTCACTGAAGTAATCAGGGTCACTTCCTATGGAACGCAGGGCGGACAATCTCAACATATCTGGAAGAAAATGCAGATGAACTTGTGAAAGACAAGACTGTGTTGGAGCTGGGCGCCGGAGCTGGACTTCCTAGTCTCGTCTGTTCGCTCATAGGTGCTGCTCAGACGGTAGTCACTGATTACCCTGATGCCGACCTGATTGATAACTTGCGATACAACATCGACCATTGCGAGCTACTCTCTAAGCCACCGAAGATTGTGGCCGAGGTTTGTAACCGCTCTTGAGTTTGACGGGCTTTACTGACAAGTGCGCAGGGCTACCTATGGGGTGCACCCATCCAAGACCTGACAAGGCATCTTGGCAATGACTCAGGTTTTGATGTTTTAATCTTAGCCGACCTTCTTTTCAACCACTCCGAACATGGAAAACTCATCAAGACGGTGGAGTTGACACTGAAAAAATCACAAACTTCTCGAGCCTTTGTCTTCTTCTCTCCCTACCGCCCTTGGTTGTACGAAAAGGATATGGCGTTCTTTGATCTAGCCAGGAATGCGGGGTTCACCGTGAACAAGATGTTCGAGAAGGTTATGGACAAGGTCATGTTCGAGGAAGACCCAGGGGTAAGCCGTGTCAGTTTATGAACTCCAAGACAGTATTGACTCTAGCAGGATGAACTCCTTCGTCGTACGGTTTTTGCCTACGAGCTAACTTGGGGATCTTGATTTGGTCCGGAGTTTTAGCTGCGAAGCAACTTCAAAACGTCAAGCCTCACAATATTAGACATCTTATAAGTACACATATCATCGGTTCGATATAACTACGAACCTGTATGTGAAGATTGAATACCAAACTAGCAGTGAAAGTCATTTACAATGGGCCAAGGGCCGCACTGAGTCTCTATCGAGTCGTTTCAGAAATATCCCCTTGTAGTCTTCCGCAGATAACTAAAATACTTTCATTGGTCTAGTGATCCCACTTGACGTGTCTGGGCTGACATTGTGCGATTTTTTTCACAGTGTCGGGCCTCTTTAGTTTGTGCAAAAGTGTTTCTCCCCATAGGCATCCTTTCCTTCTAGACTCCAAGAGACGCAACTCTGATCACTGAACGTTTCTGCTTACTCGAATCACAAAAGGGACCTGTCTTCCAAAGAAAAAAAAACAGATATATGAGCATTGTAGCCAAGACCTCAGATATGGGAAATCGTACATCCAAGACCGACATGATCTCGACAAATAGAACCATCAGTGAAGACGTCGCGCTCTACTGCAGCTTGAAGCGTTTCAACGTTCCCGAAGCCGAAGCACTTTGTGCAAACATTAAGCATCGTTTGCGGAATGAGCCCGTCAATGAGGTTGACGTGCAAAGCATCTGGGCCTTGGAATCCCCCGACTGGATCGATGCTGTCTTGCGCAACATTGTCAAGTTCGGCGTCTTGCATGTGCAGCCTACCGGAGGGTATGTTGACCTGTTCATTGAAACAGAGTTGCTTCAGTATCACGATAGGGGCGCTGCACGCGCCGTTGACATGTATGAGCGGCATAAGCAATGTCTCCGGAACGAGCCAAATGTACGCGCATCCAAAAGCCTCCATGAAGCTTTGAACAGCATTGCTTGGGGAGTTGCTGGGATGACCAAGAATGTATACAACGGAAGTCAGGTCTTGTTGCGGCTATCGAAGAAATAAACTGAGCTGATGGGGTTTGTGTTTTGGATGGAGAGGGTTGCCTTCAGGAAGATGTCTTTTAGATGATGTCTTTGACTGGTCTTGGATTTTTGTTTTTTTCGCTTTCAAGTTGATCAAAGCTCACTTGAATATTTCGAACAAGAAACGATACTCTTGTCCCACCGTCGCCTGCATTTGAGTGTTACTATCGATACCCATACCGATACAAGGCTCACAGCATCATGAACCATGCAGCCAAGAGGGAGTTCTCCCAGGTACTGGAGCATGTCACGTCATATCTCCATGTACATCTACCGTTATTAATATGTACATAGTCTGTGGAGCCGGCTCCGTATGCGTAGAAGCACTCCACACTCGGCGCTAGCAGAAACAAGATTAGCGCGGTTCAGGGAAGCTTGTCCGTTGCCGAGGTACCTCGACCTCCACAGCCTCCGACAACATCCATGGCGCTTTTCAGACCGCCATGAAATCGTCACAACTAGGCTTGACATTTCGTCGCTCCCTCAACAAACATGTCGTCGGTTCCCCCCAAACCCCCAAAGGCTATCCTTTTCGACATTGGCGGTGTAGTGGTAAGCGGCCGACAATCATTCTCATTAACAATAAACGTGCGTGCTAACGTCTCTACTTGGCATAGGTTGTCAGCCCTTTCCAAGCGATCCTCGACTATGAAATCGAGAACAAGATCCCGGTCGGCTACATCAACTACGCGATTCAAAAAGGACCCCACGACACAGGCGCATGGCAGCTGATTGAACGGGGCGAAGTCGAACTCAACGACGACTGGTTCGCATCGTTCAAGCAACAACTGTCGCGCCCCGAAATATGGTCCGAGTATGTGGAAAAGCTGGCAAAAAACCAAAGCACGGGGGGCAGTCAGGCTGCTGGTGGAGGAACACCGGCCGTGCCAAACATTGATGCCAAGAGGCTCTTCTGGCGCATGATGAAGATCAGTCGCACACCGGATCCCTACATGTACCCTGCGCTGCGCAAGCTGGGCGAGAGCGGAAAATTCATACTTGGCGCTTTCAGTAACAACGTCATATTTCCCACTGGCATCCTGGACGATGAAGGCACCCTCTTCACAAAGGAAATCGTACACGCGCCGCCGCCGAATCCCTACGCAAACGATTCAGTAGACATTACTTCCTTTTTCGACGTCTTCCTCGGCTCGGCTGCCGTTGGTGTACGGAAACCCGATCCCGAGGCATACAAGCTGGCGGTAAGGGATATGGATAAGATTGCAAGGGAGAAGGGCATGGGACAGGTGACGGCAAGTGACACGCTCTTCTTGGATGATATTGGAATCAATCTGAAGTTTGCGAAAAAGACGGGACTGAGGACTATCAAGGTGAACCTGGGAAAAACAAGGGAGGCAGTGATGGAGCTGGAAGAGGCGGTTGGTATACCTTTGTTAGACCAGAAAGCCAAGTTATGAGCATGGGTGTAAGCTGGCACATGATGTACGTTCCATAGCTACCATGGGAATATTCATTCCAGCCGTGTCCTATCCACCCATCGATTTCAGGATGCATGTCCGCGACCATGTCAGCAACGTGGCCTTTCAACCCCCTTGGATTGTGCCTACCACGCCAACGGTACACAACCAGTTGCTCGCCTGTGAAGCCAGCACACCTACTCTGCCCAATCACATGCACAGCACACCAAGACTCTCCAATCATCACTCGCCCCACCAACCACTATACAGCCTAGCCGAAAGAAAGAGAATACAAAGCACTAACTAGCAGTTCCAGTCTCCGCCCTGCAAACTAACCCCCGCTAGCAAAGCTTGTACCAAAACACCTGTTCCCTTCCCCCCACCCACACCGCACACGACGTATTCTTGCCCCCGCCCAGTCCATGACCCCCAGGCGAAACTCAATTCGTGCACCAAGCCAAAAAAAAAGATCATCTCAGACTCGACGTCGTGGCGGACGCCGAGCCACTGTGGACAGCAGCAAACACCAGAGTCGAGCATCGCTCCGACGCCATCCATGGATGTGTGTGTTTGGTGTCATGGATCGAGACATGCTCGTCGTCTTTTCTTCTTCGTTTGCCTCGACTCACCGCTAGGCGATTGCTTTGTCGGGCCGATGGGCAAGCCGAGGCGTATGGCTCGCTTGCAGGGGGGGGGGGGGGTGCGGTTTGTT
>JALPSE010000081.1:63232-81346 GCA_030558545.1 Bipolaris gigantea
AATAGGGTTTCTTATGTGACAAGGTGCTGCTACTGATGATGGTACCCAGTCACTTTGCTTACATCCAGGTCCTCCACCAAAGAGTAAAGTGTATACGGTACCCCGCATTTTACCTTGCAGCATGCAGCTACTCTAATTTGTCCCTAGGGCTTCAAAAGCCGGTAGTAGTACGGCCAAGTGACACCACCTAGTACTCAGGGTTCCAGCATGCCGCTCCATCACACGACCCAGTCCATTGCAAACTCACCTCTGTACCGAGGCGACTTTTTTCAAAAATCGCTGCTATTGGTGTTTGCACGGTTTCAGGGCCCCGAGTCTTCCTTTTACCTAGGCATCTAAACACCGAAGGAGCGTCTGATGTGTATGCAGACTACTCCTCCCCCTCTTAACATGTTCCTTTCAAAACTCTAATAAATGGCCCTTACTCCATTGGGAGTACGTACCGAGTGTCTTGGTATAATATGCAATGGGGCTTGGCTTGGTTCAGGGTACAGCTAGGGATTGTACCCTAGGGCCCTCGTTGGACGCTGAACCTGGACCAGAACCATTTGCTCCCTTCGAATGCCTCGGCTCAGAAGGAAAAGTAGTCGGTGATTTGGACCTTTGTCAACTCGTAGCAATAGGTGTGTCTGTGCTAAGGCACGGTCTTGCAACCGCGGGGGCCAAAATTCATTGCTGCAGCGTTCGGCAATTGACAATAGGGGGATTCAGAAAGTGGGCCAGTAATGGATACCCCTCGTACCTCAAGCAAGTATAAAGATAACTGTGATTCCACGATTTTTGACAGACAGCAAGCAAAGCAAGCATCGCTTCCTATCACTCACTCACTATTCTTTCCAGCCTTCCAACAGTTCGATTCTCCACCGCCAACTTCTTCCTCTATTCTTCATCAGAAAGTTCCCCAGCTCTCTCCATCCAAAAACAGTCAAGGCGATGAATTTCCTCTCCATCCTCGCCCTGGCCATTGCCGCCTCCGCAACCCCAATTGCCATCCCCGAGGCTGGCGATGCAGTCGTTGCTACCCGCCAGATCGTCACCGACCGCACGAGCCTGACTGAGAACGAATTCTCTTCCTTGATTGGCGGTGGATGCAAGGATGTCATCTTCGTATGGGCCCGTGGATCCACCGAGGCCGGCAACATGGTAAGTGGATATGTACAATCTCAAAAAACAAGCCGCCCAAGAAAGGGCAAAATAGTATACGCAAAATTCCTTCTAGATTCTGACTCGGGAAACCTTTCTAGGGATCCGTCATAGGCCAGCCTCTGGGTGACGAGCTCCGCCGCGAATACGGCCGCAACCTCGCCATTGAAGGTGTCGACTACGCTGCCCTGCTGTCCACCAACTACCTCCCCGGCGGCACCGATCTCGCTGCTGAGCTCGAGATGCGCGGTATCCTCGAGGACATCAACCGCAAGTGTCCTACTGCTACCATTGTCTGCGGTGGATACTCGTACGCCCTCCCCACCTAATCCCTATGCTCACGTCTTTTCTTGTCTACACATACTAACCACGCCAACAGCCAGGGTGCAGCCGTCAACCACCGTGCCATTGAGGACCTCTCTGCCGCCGTCAAGAACCAAATTGCTGCCGTCGTCACCTTTGGCGACACACAGGCCCGCAAGGACAACCAGCAGATCCCCAACTTCCCCAAGGACAAGCTCAAGATCTTCTGCGGTGGTCTTGTCCGCGACACCGTCTGTGACGGTAACCTTGCTGCGGCTGTCTTGCTTCCTCACCTTAGCTACGGCAGTGATGCGGGAGAGGCTGGACGTTTCTTGATTGGAAAAATCAACGCTGTCCGCGGTGCAAAGGCTTAGAGTTTCGCACTCGAACTTACTTCTTGGAGATGGAGAGGGGTTGGGGTAGATTGACTGGAAGAGAAATACAGGTCATTCAGAAGATGGAAGATGGCGGCTGAGGGGATAGTTGGCGGTATTGTACATAAATATTTTGATTGCTCGGCAGGGTAACTGTTAGGTTACATCTGATTGTATATAGGGACGAGTGGAAATGTAAATGGAGGATTTTCTTAAATTGTGTCCCGAGTGCACTAAGATGTGATGTGATTTTGACTTCCAGACAGGACACCTATAGCTATCAAGGAGTCCCGGAGCTCTGTATCAAACTTGGATTGATAGTTGTTGCCAAAACTGCGAGGCCTGGAGATGGGAAAGGCAAACCTCAGCCGGCTGATCCGTACATGACCATATTTACTTAGAAAGCTGAATCCATTATACCGATGCAAACATGGCATTTTACTGCGTCCGATTCGGCCTTCGCTTCCGTATGCGGACAGCTACCGGTTGCAGCGGCATCACAGAACCAAAAGCCTTATTGGACATGGTCGGCATGACTGCGTCCGTAAATTCCGGATCGCAAAGTTGAATCTCCCATTCGTTCAACAAGACAGTCAAAGTCGCTGCGTGAATAGTTTGTGCGAATTCACTGCCCACGCCAATGTTTTGGTGGTCGCCAAAAGCGGGAGCTAGTAAATCAAGACCTTCCAGGCTAAAGTCGCCCGATTCGAAACCGCCTCTTTTCTTCGGCTTGTCAGGAATGAGAAATCTGCCTCCCCAGAACTCTTCTAGTGGTCTCTCGACGGTACGCGGTCGCGCTCCGGCCCATGATTTGTTATCCAGTGCAACGTCGTGTGAAAATGCGATCGGTGACCTTCCTTTGGGAAGTATATACTCCCTGTCCAAGAGGATATCATGAGCTTTGGGAGGGTATATCATGTACTTTGCCATTCGTAAGCGGTTAGTCTCATGATATAGAGACTTGACAAGGGGTAAAGCTGCAATGTCTGTAACACCATAAGTTCCACCATTTTGTGAAGGATTCTTAGAAACAATGTCGTTCATTTGATTGGCCAATTGCGGATTGCGCAACAATTCGATCAAGGACCAGATTGTTGATGGAACGAGTTTTCCGTTTGAACTGCATACATAAGTCAGCATATTCACTCTTGCTTCTTACTGGCACAGTCATCTCCTAATGCATACGCACCAATGAATGATTTTTAATAACTCTACTGGCCGCAATTCTTCAGATGTGAACTCTGACAAAAGATTGATAAGTTCTTGAATGAATGGTGAACCTCTGTGATCGTCCCAGTCTGCGTTGTCGGTGCCGACATTTGCAGTCTTGCTGCCGTTCTGGTTTGTCCTAAGCCATTTCTCAATGCCTTCGAGTAACGCATCGCGGGGCTGTTCATATGCAGTCGCTCCAATTAACCATGACATTCCTGGTACATAGCTGTCCAGTGCCTGTTCAAATGTCCAATAGTCTCTCACAAGTTTTGGATATAGCCGGAAGATGATTGGTCCAAACAATGTCTCTACCAAGCATCGTGTAAGGACTTGGTGAAAGAATGACCAAAAGTCTTCTATCTGTGTCCAAGTGCCAATCTGGAACATTTTGTCGTCCATGTTTCTTGAGAGCTTTGAAGCATAACGCTCGCCTATAGCGGCCATTGATTCTCCAGTCAAGTGTTTTCGAATCGGTGTCGTGAATGTATTGTTGACTTTTTCATTGTACTCTGCAGTATCGGAAAACTCTGCTGGAATGCTGGCTTGACGTTTGGGCACTTTGAAGACGCCCTCATATTCGTGTCTTACAATGGAAACCTGCTCTGATGGTTTTGATGCTTCTATGACTACTTTGATATGCTTAGGGTCCCGGAGGACCACGAAAGTCTGCAAACCTGCCCTGACAGTGAATGGGGCGAAGCTACCAAACTCCTTACTATTGCACATCAGTGACCTCTGCACAAACTCCAGGGTGATGTCTTACAATAATCTAGCAAAAAACTTTTGTGGCCCTTCCGCGGCTATGCTAAACGTATGGAACACGCCAGGGACCAAGTACGGGATTGTGGGCGGCCTTTTTCCTGCTGCATCATTCTTTGCGCTCCGGAAGAAGAATGCAGTAGTGAGGTAATATGTTAGAGCTGGGAGGACTATCACTGCCACCGCGATGAGGAGAAGCATGGCTAGTGTTGTGGGGGATCGAATGAGGTGTAGTCGCGGTGTTAAACTTGGAGTTGACCCTAGCGCAAGCTAACTGCTGGTCTCGTGCTGGGATTGGCCGTCACTGCCTCAACCAATTGCAGCTTCAATCATCAGTTACAAGGATTTACATTGGCTCGATGCTAGTGCCGACATTTCCTATGAACTGCAATGCTACCACCTTCAAGCATCGCTTAAGGTGTCCAATGCGCTATCAAGAATTTATATCGTCAAACATCAGTTCATGCACACATATTGCTAAGCTTGGGTGTGAATGCAAAGGAAAACACTATAGGCATTCTATGTGATGCAAATGGGGTATCATATCCAAACGCCAACATCTATGTGCTTCTCAGGAGGACTTGAGAATCCTACCAACTTGCCAACACTTTGTCCACCTTTGTTTGATCGTGATTGCTGAGTTCCTCCATGTCGACGTCCTCGTCATCTTCCGCAGTCGAAGGTACCTGTACGTTTCCAAACTTCTCCTCAACCCTTGCTGCAACACGTATGGCCAGTGTCCTTGTTTTTGCCAGTTCTGGGCCCAGCGGTGCATCCTTCCACGCCAGATTTGGCTGTATGTTCTCCTTTGGTTTACGATAGGGTTCTAGCAACGACAGCAGTGTGCGGTATGTGTTGAGTTTGTTTTGTAGTGTCTGGCGTTGAGCAGATAGCCCCTGCAAGCGTGAGACAGAGGAGAGATATTCGTCTTGTGTTACTTCATCGTTGCTGTCCCGGCCATGCCATGTCGCAGGCAATTTCGCAATATTCTCGTCAAGAGTGAGATCGTCATTTTGGTATAGTGCGTTCGCATCATCTTCATGAAGATAAGAAGCGGTTTGCTCATCCTCTTGGTCATCGTCAACGGGCTGTGCGCCCGAGTCCCAGTATAATGTGTCTATCTGCTCAACGACATGCTCGATCATTTGGCGACTGTAAACTGTCCGCGAGTGCCTCTTTAGGTCACGGTTGACTAGATGCTGGTTTAGTTTCCCTCATTGGTTCCGGGAATGGGATTGAAAAACTACCTTTATCAAGCACACCTTTCATGACATTCAGCTCGATGCCGCCATCTTGCGCGAGTGTTCGCAGTCGTTCCGATGGTGGTATTCCACGCGACAAGATGTGTTTTCTAGTTTGTAGGAAATGCTGCTTCTGCTCAACAATTGTAGCTTGTTTCGATCCAGGTACTGGAACACGTTGACTCATTATAGATGCAAAATACGGTATACTATCGAGGGATTTGGATGGGTGCATCGATTGCGGGGAGGCGCTAGGAGGGCGACGCGTTGGAATTAGACTTTGCCCAATCAGGACTAGTTCTCAACTTGCACTTTGGAATGAGTGAGAAATTCTGAAATGTAACTGCGGTTGCAATCAGATACATGAAACTCATTTCGACGCGCTCAGAATGGAATTTCAACTGGAAAAGCCAGCCAGGTATATTATCTTTCGATTCACTGCGTAGTCCGAATATAACAATAGGCACATTACTTGCAAGTTGCTTGACTCAAGCAGCCTTGGGCGCACATTAGCATGTGACTTCTCAAATTCATCGCATATGTGTATAATTCTCCTCTTGAACCCTTCGCAATCACTCGATTGTCTTGAGCCTTACTACAGGAGCATCTGACAATGAGTTCAAACCGGTGGCCTGTGCACAATTTAGTTGCAGCTACTACGAGTGTGGGTGCGTGCGGGGGGAGAACGTCACGACTTCCTGCGTTTCGCGTTGTGTCAACCACAGCAACGTGACAGGAGCGAAACTTGGTACGCATTTTGACAACAGGCTGACCGCATAGCTTTGGCCAAAGTCGCAATAAAGGCAAAACAGATATATAATGCTACGCCAGCAAATGAACGAGGTAGACCTTTTGATCCTGGGGGCTGGCTGGACTTCGACGTTCTTGATCCCGCAACTGGACGATACCGACATTACGTACGCGGCCACCACCACCTCGGGGAGAGATGCTACGATACCTTTCAAATTCGACCCCGAATCTGGAGATGCAGAGCCGTACAAGCGACTTCCAGCTGCGAAAACGGTCCTCATCACCTTTCCGTTAGTCGGTCACGGCCAATCAAAGAGCCTTGTTGGACTGTACCGCTCCATTCACGGCGCGAAGAACAACTGGATTCAACTCGGCTCAACCGGAATCTACAACAAGGTACCGGACGATTGGAGTGATGAAGATGCGCATTACAACGAGGAGGACAAGCGAGCCATTGCAGAGGACGAACTGCGCTCGCTTCATGGATGTGTGCTGTGTCTTGCGGGTCTCTACGGAGGCGAGCGCGTTCCCGCGAGATGGTTGCCACGTATCGTCAAATCCAAGGACGATATCAAAAAACGGGGCGCCGTACACTTCATCCATGGTGAGGACGTCGCACAAGCCATAATCGCGACGCACCAGAACTTCACGCCCGGTAAACGCTGGATCATTTCCGATCTGCGCGTCTACGATTGGTACGATCTCATCATGAGCTTCAGCTCTGTGACTGAATCGTCCATGTCCCAAGAAGAGAAAATGACGCAGCAGCAATATGCGAAGTGGGTTGGCGAGCTAATGATGGAGGAGGACATTCGTGCTCTACCAAGGGACGTGAGCTCATTAGGCCGAAAGCTAGATTCAAGACGCTTCTGGGCCTATCAGGGGCTGTTGCCTCGCCATAGACGTCTGTCATAGAGTTATATCTGGTGATTTATTGGAGAGTAACGACAAAAGCCTTATTGGACTGCCATGTAAGCTGATTGCTTGTCTACCACCTATCAAAAGCACAGCAAATAATATCTTGTCCTTGCGTGCAAGACATTCCTGTTCAATACAAAATGCCGCAACCTTCATTCTATATATAAAACGGATTCCCTTTCCATATGTGAGTCTCGATTCTCCTCACACTTTAAGCTTCTCTCCAGCTCTCATAACATCACCACTTGAAGCTCATACTGCCGCATCACTCATTTTATCTTCACCAAAACTCTCCCACCCACCACCGCAATGCAGCGCCTTCAAGCAGCACCAGTCGCCATCGACCGCATCTATTCCCACGATGCGCGCCAGTGGCTCGACATAAGTGGCCTCCGACCTCCACAGCAGTCACTATTCCCTTATCAACCACAAAACGGCATGCTACAGCCCTTTACTGCACCTATGGTGCAGTATCAACAACTTCAATACCAGCAGTACGTTCCGCAGCTGCAGATGCAGCAATTACATCTACAACCACAACCACAACCACCACCACTATCACAACAACACCACTACCAACAGCAGCACCAACATCCGCACCAACAGCAGCAGCACCACCACCACCACCACCACCACCATCACCAACAACAACAACAACAACAACAAAAAATCCTCTCGGGAACGAAGAGGAACGACCTCGGGGAGTTAAACCCCCATGAGGAACAACCCCCTGCTCCAAAGAAACCCCGTCTCTCTCCCATCTCTCCCTCCACCACCACAACCACCGTCACCCCCGCAAAACGCGGTCCAGGCCGCCCTACAAACGCCTCCAAGGGCCTCCCTACAAAGCGGGCTCCCAGGAAGCCCAAATCCAAAGCCCCATCTCCCACCACCCCCACCACCATTACAACGACTGGGCAGACCCAGACCCAGCCCCCTCCCGCACCACAACCAGTGCCGTTCTATCTAGGCTTCTGTCCCCCAGCAGCGGGACTCGTTCTGGCGCAGGTGCCGATGCCAGTACCAGTGCCGATGCCGGTTGGGATGACGGCAGCGTTGGAGAGGGAGGTTGATGCGGGGGTTAGGGCGCAGATGGCTGCGTTGGAGGAGGAAGTGGAAGGTGGGTTGTTTGACGAGTTTCTTGGAGGGCGAGGAGGACAGGGGATGGAAGCGGCGCCAGTGGAGGTGCAGAAGGAGGAGGAAGGGGATGCGTTGGCGGAGGCGAGGTGGGATGCGCTGTGGGCGCAGGACGATGAGGCGGCAGTGGTGCCATCTGGAGAGGAGGAGGAGGATCGCCTTGCGAGGCCGATTGTTGCTGGTTTGGCGGCTGCGAGGGGTCAGGGAGGGGAAGAGGTGCAGGCCGCTGAGGTGGCACCGGTGCCATCGGTAGAGGTGCCTGTGAAGGAGGATGAGGACGACGAGGACGACTCCCTTGCGAAGGCGATTCTTACAGGTTTGGCAGCTGCGGAGGATCAGGAAGGGGAAGAGGCGCAGGTCGCCCAAGTGGCACCAGAGGTGCTTGAGGATGAGGGGGATTCATTGTTTGGGGATGATCCCGCAGAAGGAGAACCTGGCGCTGGTGCCGACGACGACGACGACGACGACAATGATTCTTGGTTCGGGGATACAACAGACTTGTTTGAGTAATAGATAAAGTGTAGTGCATTTCCTAATAGTTCCCGTGCCGTGTCACCTTCACAAGACATCAAAGCAAAAGTGATTTGTTTGAAAATGTTTAAAATGAGTATTGTAGTGTTAGTCGGGGTATATCGCCTAGGCGAAGTAAAAATCTATATGAATGTACAAACGACCCACTCAATAGGGGGTTCTCGTGAGAGAATGCAAAAGAAGACTATGATACGACATGGATACGACCGCTACGCTATGCAGGTGAAAAAGAAAAGAAAAGACTACCTTAGACCTCAATATTTTCAAAGGGATCCCGATCAGGCGGCAAGCCCTTGTAAATGACATTGCCACTAGCATCCAATCGCGCATTGACACTTGTGATCCATACCCTCTTTGTGAAAGCACTTGTACGCTCAATCTCGTCCTTAGCGATACCGAGTTCGTCATGTGGGATCCAGACTGCAGGTTGCATGGCGCGCGTAGCAGGATGTTGGAAAGATCGCTTAATTAGCTTCTGGCGGGCTTCGGGTTCAAGGTCTGCAAGTTCGTCGTCGACCTCGTCAAACAGGTTGCCGGCAGGAAGAACCTGTGCTTCGGCATCACGTATGGGTTTGGCGACGTCGTCGAGACCCTTCTTCAGTGTGTCGGTAATCACATCGAATGGGTCATGTTTTTCCTTCTTCTTATGCTGCAAACGGGCGTGCCGTGGCTGTGAGCGCGAGTTGGAACTGCGGCGGGAGCGACCGGTCCGGCTTGCATCACCGCCACCACTTGGCTTTGGCGATCGACCAGTCGCACCCGACGTGTCATTATCCAAATTGTCTAATTCATAGGTCTCTTGACCATGCGACTCGCGACGTCTCCTCTCTCCAAGACGGATTTCTTCATATTCTCCGGAAGTCGATTGAGCATCTTCTTGAGCGGTGAGAGCCGTGTGCTCGTCCGCTTGCTTCCACCGGCTGGCTTGTGCTCGCTGCCACTCCTCGTCTCTCTGCACCGCCTCGTCTTCAAATGTAATCGGAAGATATGTGAACAGTGGTCCAAACGCCCTGTTAAGCACAATCTGGAAAAGGCCAGTGAAGATGAGCATGATAATCATGACAATGGCGTGAGGGAAACAGGACTGGTTGCCAGCTTCGTCTTCTTGCAGGAAGAACAAACCAACGAGACAAAGTTCCAAGAAGTAAAGCCCAGTGAATAGCTGATTGACGGCCTTGGGGAAGATGAGACCGTTAGTTTCGGCTTGAGCAGAACTAACATAGATCATCTGGTACCGGTACGTGAACCAGAAGAGACAGAACGTGATCAACATCATAATGAGGATCAGGGGTGCCACGACAGAGTAGATAAGACCTATTGACTGTTAGAGACACATATAGTACGTAGGTACAGATGCAAACTTGCCAATTGCACCAAAATTGGTGTAGACGGGTATCATAGTACCCCAATTGATTCCAGGTCTTTGCAGCACCCTTGAAACCTTTTGTCGAGGCGTCGTGTCCATGAAGCGGAGGAATATGATGACAACAACAGCGCCAATCTGCAGCAGGGTACCAGAACTAATACTGAGTGCTTGTAGAATCATGTAAGAGAAGAAGTAATTGGCGGCTTTGGGCAGACTTCTGGCCAGTGTTTGCGGAACACTGAGAGGGTCATTAACAAGGTCATCAATGGCCGTTGTGATACCCGTGGAAATGGATACCACAAGGAACAATTGGACGAAGACGAAAGCGAAGTAGAAGTTTTGGACAAGCAACTCACGCTCACCAGATGTCGTGGTACCAGTGATGCCCGCCAGAAATCGTAGCAGAAGAGGCAGTACAGCGAAGAGAACGGCCAAAAATGCAGGTGGCAACACACCCTGTACGAAGCTGACTACCCAGTCAGGAAGACGGTTGATGAAGCCAAGCCATGGGAGTAACGAGGTGAGGGTATCGATCTGAGACAAAGCTCCCGTCAAGGTAACAGGCACACCCCAAAAGATGATAAGTCCGGCGATTAGAATAACGACGCCAAAAAAGCGTAGATAGCGCTCCCACCACTTCATTGTGAGATTTTCCCAAAGCACGTAGTTAGGGTTGACTTCGACAGTTCGCGGGTTCATCTGCCTGGGAATGTGGTAACTCAGAGATTGACATGCCATATGGGCCGCAACCTGGTGGTTGAACTGAATGAAAGCAGAGTTCATCAAGGGGAACCGTTCCGGATGGGCTTGATCATCTGCGATTTCGGCGTTGAGGCGAGCAAGTTCCTTGCGGCAGTGGTAAATCGTGTCTACCTTTTTCCCAACCAATGGTAAAGAGGGCCACCATGAAACATTGAACAGCGGTAGACGCATCGTCTCTCGGTCGTTTGGTTTGACGTACTTTCGCCACAGAGCGTTTTCGTCGTCCTCTTTGAAATCCTCATCCCACAATCCGGTCGTATCGTACTTGATCTTGCTGGCATCTTTGACTTCCATTGGTGGCGCTTCGTTGTTTTTGAAAGGCTTAGGACTTATGAAGTCGCCTTGGCCAACGTATATGGCCTTGAGCTTCTTGATAGGCTGGCTCCATCCGACCTTGACAGCGTGCTTCTCTTCTTCCTCGGCCTCGACCGCAGGGGCTTTGAGATCCTGGGCTGGAGAGTTTACCTCAGGTGCATGGTCATCAGAGAAGTAGCTTTCCTTGTTTGCTAGGGGAGTTTGAGTGTCGCTACTTGCGCCTCTCAGATTATACTCGGCCGACGTTGGTGAAGTTGGGGCAATGTCATCGGGCCCATCAACAGCAGCTTGCTCTTGCTCAGAATTTGAGGGCTTGCTATGATGACGTTTCGAACCAAAGACACCTCGCACATTGCCGTACATCTTTTTGTTGAACCGGTCTACCCCGCGAAATCCTTCACCAACTGCATGTATGCCTTCGCCAAACAGAGGAATGGGAATGATACTGCGCTTGCGACTTGGAGAAGAGGACCTGGACGAAGACGACGAAGACGAAGACGAACCAGGCTCGGCAAGAACGCTCTGAAGCTGCTGCTCGATTTCGTGGGGGTTACCAGCATCGACACCGTGATCATGCGTCTCTTGGTTGATAGCAAGGTTCTGCATGGCTTCTTCCTGCATCTTTTCCGTTCTGGACCTTTTCTCGCCTGCTTGTTTTGCTGCCTTTTCTTGCATCTCCTTGTGTTTCTTGGTACATTCGATGATGAGGTTTGTCTCTGCAGCTTCGAGGGCTCGCGCAACTTTGATTCGCTCGTCCACCTTTTCCATCAACGTGCCATAATCGCGATTGATCCAAATATCCTTAATACCGCCTGGGAATACGTCGTAAAGTGCATCGAGAGCAGCAAAAGTAAGCCACTTTCTAGGAATGCTTTGGACCAGAATTGTGGTAGCAGAAGCTAGAATACGGTGATCTGGTCGGGTGAGAACAGTCTGTCTCAGGCGAACAAACTGTCTGAGCGCCAAGTAGAAGTTGAAACAGACCCAACAGATGACGCAGACGGCGAGAATCAAATGCACCACCAATCGGTCATGCTTTCCCGGCACACCGACATTTGGCCAGGCGAACGCATCCAAGCCAGATACGTCGGGTACATCGCCAATCCGGTTTAGGGGTAAGAGAATTGGGAGGATGACGAGAGCCATTGGGATGAATATGCGCAGCAAAAGCTGCAGGTATTGGAGAAAGAGATAGCCATCGACACCAGCGATGCGAATAAGCTCGGAATCGCTAATCGTAAAGACATTCTTGAAAGACTCGATTGCAGTTACCGGGGTGGCGATGCGTTTTGCGAGAGGGACGAAGGCGGTCTTGTAGTAGCTAGTCCTTGTTAGTAAAAGTGTGGCAAAGCGCGTGTGTATTGCTGCGTACTAAATTTTGTGGAAGAGGCTCTGTCGCGATACCCCGTCCTTGTTCCTGTTCTCTTCAAGATTCTTGGATTTTCTTTTGTGTAGTTTCCAGTTGCCGCTCAGGATGAGGAAAAAGACAATCTGCACGCCGAAAATTACTGCGGCTGTCGAAAGGGAGGCGGCGAAGTTCTCAATGCTCTGGTTTTCTTTTCGCGCCGCGGAGCCAGGGCCGGACGTGTTTGTCGGCTGCGAGGCGGCAGTGCTGGACATGGTGTTGTGTGCCTTGGGTGGCCAAGGCCGGCGAAGGTGGGTGGTTGTGAATTAGTGGCCCCTGTCGTTGGTTTAGATGCAAATGGCCATGGGCCGAGTTTAAAAGAAGAGCAGCCGCTGTTGGTGGCGGTTGCAGGCGGTTGGGGATATGTATGTAGCTATGGCGGGGCTGTGGACAAGCAAAAAAGGATAGTGAATCAGAGAAAGCCCCGAGAGCGGTATTGGAAGGGTGTTAAGGATTCATGGGTGACTGGGGTAGCCGACGTGTCTCAAGCCTTGGATTCCTTGATGCGCGGTTGGATGAGGGCTTGGCGGCGTCACTGGGCGTCCATGGACTCTGGCTAGCCGCCGCCGTTTGAGCCAAATAGACGCTGGGCCCAATCTATATGCATGCCGGCCACACCAAGAGTATGTATGAGTACAAAGTAGGGGTTTGTGTGTACATGCATGTATATCTGTGTAGGTGTGGCGGTGTGGCGGTTGGCATTCTGTCCTTCTTTGAGGCCCTTGTCTTTCTCCATCACCGCTGGCTGGGATCCATTGTCATGACGCAGCCTACAAAGCACTACGGAACATATGCGCCTTTGTTGAATGCGCACACACACACACATACATGCAGCGCGTATCATTTAGGGCACACACGCAAACGTAGATCTGATCTGAGCCCTGGACCCCGTACTGTACTATGACGTTACGCTGCGTCCGTCTTGCTGTTACCATTACCAAACTGCCAGTAGTCGTCCCGTTGCCGTCTTGCCCAGTTCGTCTAGCACTAGTGAGCGCACCAGCCTCAATTGCCCCCCCTGCCCCACGAGCCACCACGCACCGCCACCCTCTCGACGCTGGCGCCACACGTCAATCACGAGCAGTCGTACGGCGTCGCAACTTGTGCTTGACAGTGCGCCGTCAACCTCAGAGTGCCATTCCTGCATTGTGAAACCACCCATGGCTCTGACAGAAGCCAAAGACCAGCATAGGGCATGTGTGCCATGGGACGCCTTCACACTACACCTCAAGTTGGGAGTCCCCGCAGCTTTCGGCCCTATCGCTTCTTGCTTGTGCTTGTGCTTGTGCTTGCAACCCTCCAGGGTCTACCGTGAAGCGCTAGCCAACAGCGTGCAGTTCAACCGCTCGCACTCAGACCTCTCTGTGCGCCTGTTGCAATTTCCCCCAATCACCAGCATAGCAGTCGCAAAACAACTGAGCAAGCAGTGCGGCTCGTCAAGTTTCTCGGGCTGATACAAAGGCCTAGCTAGCGTCTTTGCCATAGCAGTTGCACCGCATGTTACAGTTGGGAATTCACAAGACGTCGACAATGCCTTGGCTTCATATCGCCGGCACCCACGTGCAACTCGCACACGTGCTGTCGCGAGGTCGTGTGTAGTCAGCACTGCCCTCATTGGCTTGTATTTGCTTCAGGGGACCGCGTGTGCGTCATCACTGCGCGCCATGTTTCCTTCATCCTCTCAACATCAGCGATTGCCAGCAACCAGTCGTTCTTGTCTCTGAATCGTACCATTGCGCACAATGCGGGCCTCGCGCATTTCCCGCGATAATTCCCGAATCTTGGCCGTGAGTCGCGCTCAGCGCGCCCAACGGCAAACACGGTCCGCCATCAATGCATCAGCGTCCATTGTTGACGCCAGTCACGTCAAGCAGGAACCCGAAACTGAGGTGATTTCTCAATCCGTCCTCAGGACAAGTTCGCCCCCAGCAGACTCGTATTCAGATGGCGAGGCGCAACCAGCGCCCAAAAGAAGGAAAAAGGGGCAAGACGCATCCCTTGTCGTGAAGCAGGAAGTCGAGGAGGCATCAATCAGCACACTTCCATCGCCAGTCAAAAATGCCAAAGTCAAGAAAGCACGCCGTACACCGGCCAAGAAGACAACGGCCAGTGATGGCACCATCAAGATCGAGCCGCCTGCGAACTGGGAGGAGATGTACACCCTGACAAGGGAGATGCGGAACGAGAATGCGGCGCCTGTAGACACAATGGGCTGTGAGAGCTTGGCAGACAGGACCAACACACCGCGAAATCAGCGATTCCAGACGCTCATCGCATTAATGCTGAGCAGCCAAACCAAGGATACCGTCACGGCTCCTGTAATATGGGGAATGCAGGAGAGAATGCCAGGAGTTCGTCGCGTATGATTTCATCAAACTCAGCTCCAGCTAACAGGTACCAGGGCTTCAGTCTCGAATCTGTTCTCGCGCTCGAGCCCACGGAGCTTAATGCCTTCATTAACAAAGTAGGCTTTCACAACCTCAAGACCAAGTACATCAAGCAGACTGCCGAAATACTGAGAGACAAGTGGAACTCGGATATACCCGACACGATTGAAGGGCTAGTCTCACTGCCAGGAGTAGGTCCGAAGATGGCACACCTCACAATGAGCGCAGCTTGGGGTCGGACGGAGGGTATAGGCGTTGATGTGCATGTCCATCGCATCACCAACCTATGGGGCTGGCACAAGACACAACAGCCGGAGCAGACGCGCGCAGCGTTGGAGTCATGGCTACCCAAAGAGAAATGGCACGACATTAACAATCTGCTTGTAGGCTTTGGTCAGACAATATGCCTCCCAGTAGGCAGGAAATGTGGACACTGCAAGCTAGCAGACAGAGGGTTGTGCCCATCAGCCATAGTGGCAAAGCGTACAAAGGTTAAGAGAGAGGAAGCTATCGTGAAAGCCGAGGCGCCTGAAGGCGATGTGATAGTAAAAAAGGAGGAGATTGTTGAGCATCTGGATGATATCAAAGCTGAAGATAGGGAAAACACGATACCGGATATCGAGGATATTGGGAGAGAGCCACGCAAAAGAACGCGAAGGAAGCAGTAGACGTCCGTATCAGGAACACATTTTTCGCCTCAACAAGGATATCTAACGTGCTACCCGCTGTTTGTTACCTGAATAGAAGACCAAGTACAGCGTGCCACGTTTTCTGCGCCATTATCGCGCTACAAATAAGTAAGCAAAGAGCCACGGTGGAGCTGGCTTGCTATGCGCGCTTTATTTGCCCGACCCACAAGTTCCAGGGATGGCCTGCACCTACTGTACCATCACCAACCCCAGGTAATCCAAAGTGCATCAGCACATCGATGATGAGACAGTTCAGGCCTGTAACGCCCATGCACTCGCAATACCACTTTCACCGTTTCCTCTTACCCAACTGCAAACGGCTCGTCGCGCGCTTGTCAAGCGCAAACTGCTGGTAGTTCACGCGCTAACACAGCCCCGACCATTCTTCACGTGAACATGTACTGATTCGACAGAATACATCCAACTTCCACAGCTTGCCCGTCGCTTTGAAAGACTGCAGAAGTCGGTCGGCTCTGACCGTTGTTACAAGGAAGGTGGCGATATTGGAACGTCGGAGCCAGTACCTACAAGTGCTGCGCAGGGTCTACTGCGAACGTCAACATGTCAACCAGAGAGCAAAACAGTACCTTTCGCCACAGTCCGTCGCGTCCCGGAGAAGCTGTCACAACCAAGTCACTCAGGTTGATCACATCGCCAAGGACTAAGCTTGATCGCGCACGTCCACGTGTCATGCTTCTCACGGTCTGCCTCGTCTATCTCACTACCACCCTCTTCGCCTTCCAGACCAGTGTCGCCAGCGTCCTCAACTTGATTTCACCAGAGTATGAGCGATTCAATGACCAGCTTCAAGCGCATGCGAGTGCCTTGCGCAAGAAGCAGATTGTCTACAGCCGTCTAGACAATGTTCTGTCTAGTGAGCTGAGCCGCGGTTTCATGGAGACCCACGAAGATTGCCTTGTTCGTGGGCTCGAGAGAGCGAATCATGAACTCATCGGCCTTGGGTTCCAGTATCCTGATGTCCGTGAACAGGTCATGGAGTGGACGATGGAGAATTGCGGTAGATTGCAGTACGCAGCACAGGTTGTAAATGAAGAGCCCACTCCACAAGAAGCCGTCTTGACGTATTGGGCAAGTTTGAGCTATCGTGCTCGCCGAATTGCCGAGGAAACCCTCGAACTTGTCAGGCGGAAGCTTGGTTGGGTTCTCGGCCGACTTCTGTACTCTGGTCAACATGAAGACGTTTCTCCTCGTATTGGCCACGCAGCCGCTGACCAGGACACGTATACTGATGATCCTGTCTCTTCCGAGCGCATTTCACCCCAAACCCCGTTTGGATTCGCTCTGCATTGTCAACAAGGCCTGCCTTGCCGTCTCTTCTACCCAGCTGGTTCGACTGCGGATTTTCAAGAGTTGCACGTTTCGCCAGAAACCCTCGAGAAACTTGAGCAAAGGACAGCAGAACTATCCGCTTTCAACACCACCCTCGATCAAATGAGATCAATCATTTCTCAAGCACTACGCGTAATGGTCTATCTTGAGATACTCTTTCTGAGTCTCTCCGTTATTACATTCATCTACAGTCTAATTATCAAGAAAAATCCGGCGTATTCTCGCCTCGGAACGGAAGTCACCTACCTAGTCAAATCTATGATGATGGAACATATCTCCGCCGCGGCAGCATTCACGCTCAACAAGTACCCCAGGGTCTTTCCTAACATACCATCCGCTCTCGTCTTTGCCTTCATTATAGCAACCCTCGGCTTAAGCATGGTCCTGAAATTCCTCGTCTCCGGCTCGCAACTGGAAACTGTCTCCAACATCCTCCAGTCGCTGCAAGAGCTCTATCTCATCCTCAGAAACCGTGACATTCCAGGCGACGCATACGCTTCCGAAATCGCTGACGAGGGCAATGCGGGGACCGAAGATAAAACCCCAAATCGCGAATCCACTTCACAAGAAAACAAATCAATAGCCACTTCGCCAATCCCCCGCTCGCCAGTCAAACCCCACCACCGCTTCGCCGACCCAACAACCACTGTGCAAGAAGACATTAGACGCTCCCGCGAACTGCTCCGCCAAGAATGCACAGAGCAGCAGACTGCCAACGAGCATACTGAAGGAGATGCAGGCTTCGATACTGACACAGAGTCCGAAAGCGATGCATTCGTCCATATCGCTATTGACGCGGCGCATCGAGTTAGTATCTCTGATGAACCGGCGTGGTAACGATTTGAAGATCAGCATCATCTCATGACGGCAATGTTGGGCGTCTCTGGGTTTGTTTGGGGATAGGTAAGGGGCGTCACTTTGGGGAAATTAAACATACATGCACCGTGTTTCGTTGCCATGATTTATTCTGTCTTTTTCGGGGGTGCATGAGACGGGCATCTTGCTGAATCTCACGAGAAGAAAAGTTATGAATGCAGGATATTATGAAAGACTTGTCTTTGTAGATTTCAAATGAGCCACATCATGATAGGGATCTTCCCAGTAAACTCCCAAAGATAGCCCAAACTCCCTACTAAAAGCAAACTCTGTTTCAAGAAAAAACCCCTCCCTTACATAACCATATGCCAAAAACGAGATGGAAGAACCACCAGCACCGTCGCCAAAACTCATCGTCTTCCCTCATAAAATCCCATTTTCCCTCCCCATACATTCCTCCTACTTCCTGCCCCCAACCCCTCTCAACAAATGCGCAAACTCCGGCGCAACAAAGCCCCTCCCATCAACCCCATCCCCCAACCTCCCACCTCCCCTCCTCCCCTGCTTCTTCTCCCCCTCCTGCCCCTCCCCCTCTCCCTCCCCATTCCTCCTCCTCCTCCTCTCCTCCTCACCCCTCACCCTCTCCCTAACCACCA